>LD342763.1:224864-235532 GCA_001465055.1 Ptychodera flava
TGCAATCTTGAATGCTTTCCTGCTGTACAAGAAAGCCCATCCTGAAACAAAGAAATCAATGCTAGCATTCCGTGAGGAACTGTGTGATCAGCTCATCGGTGGTAGGTTATTTTGTCGACAGCCAGGTCGCCGTCCATCAGCACCTCTTCCTCCTGATGTAAGGTTTGACAGGACAAAAGAGCATGCACCTGAAAGGAAAGACACCACTTCTACATGCAATGTATATCTTCAAAGGAAAGAAACAAAGTATGCTTGCAGAGCGTGTGGAGTGAGAATGTGCCCTGATCCCTGCTTCTATCGGTACCACTTTATGAAGGATTACCAGTTTGATGATGAAGAGCTCCAGGGAAGAGAACCAGCACGGAAAAAAAGAATTCTGAGAAATTGAAACCTTAAAACTGCAGCAAAAATTACAAAAGAAGATGAGTAATGTTGTTCAGTACTGTTGTTTCTTGTTCAGTAGTTTACATAATCAAGGCCCCCCCAAAAAAAATCCAGTTGAATTGAAACATTTATGCAAATGATTAATGTTGCAAATTGCAACATTTTGTTACATTGTTGTTAAAACAAAAGAGAATTTAATAGTGATTAAGAAAATATACTACTTTGGTTGGCAGGTATGTTTACATATCAAAATATCTGTCATGTTGTTAAATGTTGTCATATTCAAGTTTTTATTCAGGCCATAAGGGTATACAGAATACCTCCATAACATAGGAAGGAAAGGGTTAAACATCGTAAAGTTCATGCCATCGACGGAAGACACTTTCATATGGTCTTCTAGACGTTCTTAGCTGAGGACGCACAATTGATGTAACCATCGGATGGCCAGTCGTTTCATGTCTTCATCCACAGTTTGATATAACGCCGAGAAAACAGACCTGTACGCAGGGCTTACGGCTGCAATACTAGTCAGGCGACCTGCGATCAACAATGCTTCCTGTTTTCAAAACCGCGCACCGTTGCGCACCTATCCGTGGGACCCAAGTGTTAGGCATTATTAGAAAGCTGGTTTTCTGCCCCTTTGAATGACATAAGAAATAACTAAGTAAGCTAGAACTACGATTGTAAAACGCCCGCAAAAATTAGTCGACTGTCAACGTTAAAATCGCGGGAAAGTGTGATGGCGATTTGCGTATTTCAATGACTAACTTCAAAATGATGTAACGAGAAAAATCTCGCATGTACCACTTTCCAAAGCTGCCATTTTAAAGTGTAGACCATTTTGGAGATATTTTCATTCGAAAGACACCGAATATTTGTCAACTGCGGTTAAAAAACCCGCCGAAAGTTGCCAATGGGTTCGTTCCCGCAAAATCGTATGTTCACTTCCGTTTTACAAATTTAAATATTCCTGAGAAATTCCCTTCTGCCATTGGCCAATACAAAAGGTCATGACTTTAGCAAATGTCTCCTATTTTAGAGTGTACACGAACTGGTAAAAATCTAATCTACTCACAAATGACAGCAAAACACATTCTGCTTGAAATTTTGCTGGGAAGTTGCAGGTCCATAGATGCCACATATGGTGTGCAATAATTGACTGTATTTGCTGGATTTTGTTTGTAATGAATGATGATATAAAACTGCCAACATGAATTTTAGCACTATATACAGATTGCCAATGTCAAAACTGTTTTGACCAATGGTCTAATGTCGCTTATACGCAAACCATTTGTTCCAGTACTTGTTATAACTCCTCACAATATCTGTTTCATTGTCCACCGTGAAATAATGAAGTGGAGGGTCCGGAATTACTGTTATGCTGTGGTGAATAACAAATTTGAGTTCTGTTGATTGAATGTCGTCAGGATCTGGCCAAACAAATTTTGATGTACTGCCAAGTTTGCGTTTCATATAGGACACCAATACCGCCCTTTCACTTAACACTTTAATAACTTGTCCAGGATACCAGTCATCCTCATATGCAGTTATGAGTAAATCACCAGCTTGGATCTTCTTGATGTCTATGCTTTCACTAACACTGTTTTCATGGTCTCTTTCACTATTTAGTTTCTCTTGTCTTTCACTTGTTTGCTCACACTCATCACTTTCACTATCGTTGTCACTGGTATCATCTTCACTGCTAGAGCTACTGGAACTCTCACTGCACTCACTGTCTGAGCTATCACTTACTTCATCTGAGTCGTTGTCATTTTCTCGATGCATAGCAGTCCTGGCTTCCTGTCGCTGTTTTGCAAGCTTTGCTTTCAGACCATCAATACCATCCCTGACACTCTCATCATCTGTGTTACCACTAGCAGCTGATGAACCATTGCCATCATGGTCAGCATGTTCATCTGTACATGGCTTGATATTGTTGTCAGCGATGTAGCAAAGTATTGTTCTCAGGTTGAACTTCAGGTCAGTAACATCAAACTGCTTGCCCTTACTTGAGAATATGAACACTTCTCTATTCATGTCTGAGACAGGATATGTCTCCTTGAGATGTGTGATGTGACTTTTAAGTCCTTTCATTTTTCCTGCTTTGGTACGGAACTTTTCAAGGTAACTGGAGATATCAGAACCTGATACACAGGGACCTCCATGCTCTTGCAAAAACAACTTTCGATCTTCTTTTTGCTGTTTTTTCCTTATGGCAAGCTTCTCACTTGCTGCTGCTAGTTGCATTTTCTTTGCCTTGTGTTCAGCATTGTCTTCTTCTAGCTTCTTGTAGACTTTTTCCCATTTCCTCCTCTCTTTTCTTGCTTTCCTGAGAATGATGGCATACTTTTCTGGATTATCTTCAGAAAGAGCTTGAAGCCATGTTGCTGTGTTGTTACATTTAAACATCGTAGTACCTTCAGCAGAGAACATTCCCAAGGAAGGTTTCACTTGCTTCAAGTAGGCCCAATATCCAAAATCATTCTCACCACGTTTGTTGGTCTTCTCCATGGCTTTGGTTTGCTCTATAACATCAGATGAAATATCAGTGCTGAATCTACCATGGAGCTGATCTTGACACCGACGTTCAAATACAAGGAGTATGGCGCTGCACACTGTTTCTAGGGCCTGTTTGGTTAAGACATCCCGCTTTTCTCCACATTCAGAGTACAGAGAGGTAAATACTTCATCTTTCACAGGTTCCACATTTCCACCAGGAAGCTGGAATACCGGGGCCATGTTGACATTAAGAAGTGGAGACGGATCTTTGCTCCAGTCTTCTAATTTTGTGTAGGCAGTTTGCAGGTGTTGTGAGAGATCCATGATTCGCATAGTGTTCATTTCAACAAGGCGCCAGTAGGGTTCAGTGAACTGTTTGAATAGGATACCAAGGGCACGCGTAGCAGCTATCAGGGGCTCACACTGTACATCAGCCAATGCAGCACGTAGAAGTTTGTTGCTTACTTTTGCATAATCATCGTTGAACATGCTTGCAATATGCTGTTGATGATAGTACACACCTGCCGCACACTCAAATAGTATGTTAAATCTATTTGCTCTGAAGGGTTTCACTTCACATGTCTTGATACCCATGATGTCACGGAAGGTCTTGAACTGACCAATGGCCCCTGCTTGCTGGTTTCCACCAGGAGCTACTGCTCCACAAACAGTTCGTATCATGCGCTGCGTTGCAGAGTCTGCATGCTTCCAATTATAGTTTCCATCTTTACCTTGGAACTCTCTTAAACTTTCCACACCCAATGGACCATACACTTTCCTCCAAAGGTCTTCAAGATGTATCAGAGCAGTGTCACTGTATGTTGCAGCACCAATCAAAGTGTGAAGATTACAATACATGTGATTCATATTGGACAATTGCTTTCTTGACTCATTATCAAGTTCATCCCAGTTCTTTACAATATCTGGAAGTATGCTACAACGGTACTCTTGAAGTTGATAGTTGAAGCTTTTTTGTGTCGCAGCTTGATCCCCCATGGTATTTTTTATTTTGTTGACAAGTAATTTTGCAGTGTTGCTGGACGTATCAGAGTCCATTAGCTGAGCAATTTTGTTGATTACAAAATGAAATGCCTGAAGTTGGGTCTCTGCATCACCTGTGTGTACCTTAACTAGTCCAGAGGTCATGGTCTCACCAGCTGCAACATTAACCTCAAAATCAACAACTTTTACACCATCACGACTGGTTCCATCACTGTGCTGTGTGGCATACTGTGCTCTCTGAAATGCTTCACCAACATGAATAGAGGAAACTAGGTTTGCTTCAGCAGCAATACCTTTGCAAAATGACTCTGATGGAAAATCATTCAGGCTTACATTGAACTTGCCAAGGACCCTCATGACAGTTTCTGCTACCTTTGACATGTTCTTGGAACTTACACCCATACTCCCTAGTGTCATAAAACAGTGTCGTACTTCATTTGTGTAACTGCTTGTTTCATAGAGCCCTTCTTTCAGCTCTATTTTCCTTTTCTCTTCTACCTCTGACTGTAAATTTTCAACTTGTGCTTGAAGTGTTGTCTGGTCTCTCTTTAGTTGTTTTATTTCAGAGTCTCTTTTTCGTAATTCATCTTCAGTTTCATCATGATTTTTCTTTCTTTTTCCAATGTAGTAATGCCTTGACTCTCTATATTTATCCCTTTGTTGCCTGTACTTATTTCGCTCTTCTCTGTAGGTGTTTGTTTTTGCATGTTCAACTTGAAGCTTATTTTCCAATTCTGCTAATTGTAGTTTCAATTCATCTATTTTCTGCTCCCTGTATGCTTCCCTCCTGTCAACATTGACTGGATAGTAGTGTACAAGCTGATTGTTCAGAACTCTTTCTTTTTCTTCCAGTTCTTTCCTGTATTTTCTTAACTTCCTTTCTTCCTGCTGTCTTTGCTTTTGATATTCTTGTAACTTCATTTCAGCTTTTCTGCATTCTACATAAGCAGCAGCAAGGAGTTCCTGTCCTTGTCTCACTTCTCTTGTTAGTTTCTGTTTATCAAGAAGTGCTGCTGCAAGTCGTTGATCGTCTCTTATTGAAGGCGAAATTGGCCCAGTGCAAAGTGACAAACTTGCCTTCCTCTTACCGGGGACAATAAATGGAGAAGTCATCATTTTCTGCTGTGCTTCTTTATCCTTGTTACGAAAAGCTTTATCTCTCATTTTTTTAATTGAGCAGAATGTGTATCTCCATGTTTGTTGCAAAATTTCAGCACATCTTTCCTTACCAAATAACTTTTCCAACCACTCTACAGCTGCCTTTCTACTTGCACCACTTTTGCTTCTGAATTGTTCAAGCTCAGCTATGGCCATCTCACTAACCTCGTTCACGACATCATACTCAACATTTCCAAGCAGTACATCTTGTGTTATGCCGAGTCAGTCACACTCAACGCCAATGAAATTGTCTGGTCTCACCACTCTGGCCTTATACAGGTATTCGATTGGTAGGGTTAACATTTGCATCACATCTTCTTCTCTTTCACACTTTTTCACTTCCCTGTCTACCTTTCTTATTAAATCAGATATTTTTGTTGGCAGATTTACATCTTTATCTAGCACTGTAAGAGCTTTTGGTAGACGGTCACTGACATTCATTCCCTCCTGGTAGATTATTTTTTCAAGAAAGTGGACTACAGCATATGTTATCTTTGACCCACTTTTAAATGAGGCTGAATTTTTTTAAAAAGAATGAGAGAGAGAGAGAGAGAGAGAGAGAGAGAGAGAGAGAGAGAGAGAGAGAGAGTGAGTGAGTGAGTGAGAGACAGACAGAGGGGAGAGAGACAGACAGAAAGACAGACAGAAATACAGAGAGAGAGAGAGAAAATGACTGGTATGATTTTTGTGAAAGAAAACCTACAAGAACTTGATATATTGAAAGTTATATTTTATTAAATTTATGTAAAATAATATACAAGGACAAAATTAATTCAAAAAATTATTTTAATTAATAACAATTATGAAATAATAATTGAGCAAAGTAAATTTATTTTTAAAAAATGCACACACAAAAAAAAGAGAATGTAATTAATTTCAGTGTACCAGGTTCAGAATATTCCATAATTTATAATCTAAAAAGCAAAAAAAAAATCATCAGAAAAACTTTACATATAACATGCTTGTAAAAAAAAAATCAACCAAAAATCACAACACAAGTTTCAATGAAGCCTGAGAAAAATAGAAAAAACCAAGAGAACTGAAAATTACTGCAAAACATATTGAAAGTTATAAAAAACAAATTGATTACTAAAAATAGTAAAGCATAAAAAGATATTAAAAATTGTACACAGCAGTTTATCCAAATAAAAACTGGGGAAATTGATGACAAAACGCAGAAAATCAGTTGCCGGTATTCGATATTCAAAATGTTGTAACAATTTACCCGTTACTGTTGTAGTCAGGGCAACGTATACACACAAACTTACACCGCGGGAAAACCAAAGCGGGAGTGGCTGATGAAATTTCTTGACAATATCTTTAATATTAACAGAAGACACTATTCTAAATTCAAAGTTTACGATGTAAAATGCTTACCCGGACAAACGCCGTCGGTTATCAGGCGGTGCGCGTCGTCTGAAGACAGCGATGTCACACTTCCGCATAGCTTGAATACGAGGGGACCTTTGAACTCTGTCATTTTGACCTCAATGCGTTGTAAGCATGACGTTAGCATGTAATTCCGGGCGCCGCATTCGACCGTACCACATTTAATTTATTATCATTTAAAAGCCCTAATTCTGAATTTTTTCATGGTATAGCTGCTTTTTTAATTTCATATCGAAAGATTTTCTGTAAAACGCATTTTAAAACTTCACTTGATTGTAGATTTGCATCAAATCATCGTACCAAAAAAGCAGTGACGTCATTGAAAAGGTCGAATCCTTGGCTATTAATTACAGTTACTTTGCAAGTGTAAACCGCCAAGGCGATCTCCAGAGAATGATTCGAAAACCTGCTGCGCGATCGCATGATCTCGACAGCGGCGGCGGCTAGCCATGAACTGTAGAAAACCTCTATACTTTGAGGTCACGTAACTACTTATAGGAAACTCGGAGACACAAGAAAATTAGCGAATTTGGCAATCGTTTTGAGGTAAATAAATGCAGGTTTTTATTTTCAATCTAGTTGTCATATTTTTTATGAGGCGACCGACAATATTTTCCATTTTTTTGTGCGTTTGCATTGTACGTGTGCGCACCAGAACGGGCCATCCAGGACCTGTGACCCCCCCTATTCAAAGGTTCATTCTTTTGCGTAGTGTATGCGCTAAGTTCATTCACAATCTGCTTGTGATTGCACAAAACAATATGCGATTGGCATCCTAAAAATACTTCAATTTTGACTCTTTTTGTCGAAATTGGACCAAACTTAGACAATACCTCTGCTGTATGACGTACACAGATGTAAATTCTTGTATTTTGTGAATAATCATATATTGTCAATCTATTTAGGGGTGCCAATAAGCATGACACGTATGGCGGCCGTTATCAAATATTTCAACAGAGCAAATATTTTACAGCCCAAAAAAACAGAATTTATTACCAATGTAAGTGGTTTCTTTGTCAAATTGTATATGTTTTTATATGCCTGAGACTTTTCTTTGAAGTTTCAAAGGCAATATTTTGTGATTTTGATTATCCAAAATGCTCGCCATGTGGTGGCCATTTTGCAGTACGGCTTCCGAACAAATCCGTATACTGTTTTTAGCTCCAATCTCAGTGATGCAGAGCTTATCTTGTAAGTGGTTGTGTTGGCGCCCATCAACCATCGTCTGTCATCTTTCACCTGGTCACAGTCCCTCTATCCACCGGTCTGGAAACGTGGCTGGTTTCTTTGTGACACTCCGTGATATGAACCAACACACGATTCACACCTTAAACAAAGGACACTGACAATGTTCAACTGGCCGCTATATCGATGTCGCTACCCCACGATCCTATGACAGCTGCATTGTGATCGTTCAAAAACATGACGTTTGTGGGTTGTTATTTTCAGAATATCACAAAACTTTACAACTTGTTCACTTTAGAAACACTAAACAATTTATTTTTTCATTAAATGGGTAACGTTGCCCCTCTAGATAAAGCTTGAAAGGGACCACACATTATGGTTGCATTATGATCACGATCGAAAAACAAAATGGCCATGCACTGTTCGCAAGTGTCATGGACTATTGCCCGAAATCAAGAAGACAGGCAAAATCAGCTGAATATTAACATCGACAGCTGAGTAGTTCATTACCAAACTTGTTATTGTGTTGACATGATAGCATTTTGTAAAAGGTATTTACTGTACCTGAGCGCGAGCGTACGTATCGAGAGTTCGCCATATCACAGTCCCTCTAGTGGATAGAGGGACTGTGGCCATATTGACACTACATGGGAAGATATATATGCGAAAAAAATCTACGTGCATTTCTGCAGTTGTCGTTCCTATTCTGCTCAGTTAACAGACATAATTTCACAGAATATTACACAGAAAACATATTTAGATCATATTTGGAGGCACTGACTAACTAGCATTGCAAGAGAAATGGACGACAAATTTTCCGGTGTGTTTCCAGCCGTGCCTGAGCGAGCGTACGTATCGAGAGTTCGCCATATTGACGCTGCATGGGAAAATGTGCGACCACACAACTAAAATCTACATGCATTTCTGCAGTTGTCTTTCCTATTCTGTTCAGTTAACAGGCATGATTTAACAGAATATTACACAGAAAACATATTTAGATCATATTTGGAGACACTGACTACTAGCATTGCAAGAGAAGGGGGACCACAAATTTTCCGGTGTGATTCCAGCCGTTGCTTGTGCTACGTACGTCAACACACTCGCAGCGGTCAACCCCAGAAATTATCGCACACTATCATCATTTACGATGGGATAAGGATCACGAAAAACACACACCGGTTTCAGGATATGATAATTTCTGTCTTCGTGTCGTAGATAGACGCAGAGAACACTTAATAGAGCAAAAAAACAGCGAAAATTCGAGAAAAGCGTAAACACAATAGGGGGACTGTGGCATGCAGGACAAACCCAAGCTACGCATTATCACGTGACTGGCCCTCGTATCGCGGTTCGGCTGTGCGGTCTAGGTGATTGACACCTTTTACAATAGGCGTTTCCAGACCGGTGGATAGAGGGACTGTGACCTGGTGTACTTTGTCTGGTGTCCGTCAACTTTTTACATTCAAAACTTCTTCAAAAAATTGGCTGGTCTGATTCCTATAATGGAGTACAGGTCCTGTGGAATGACCTTCTGATCAGATTTTTGTTCAAATTGTGATGAGATATGCAAATTTGTATTTTTGAGGGTAATTTTGCTGTTTTTGGCATAAATCTTCTCCTTAACAGCTGGTCAGACAGCTTTAATATTCATATCCCTAGGGATGACCTTATTCAGATTTGTTCAAATTGTGATAAAATATGCTAATATGTATTTTCAAGGCAAATTTTGTCATTTTTCATCAAAATTTTTTAAAATATTCAAATTGCTGGTCAGACAGCAATGATATTTGAAATTTAGGTCAATAGAAATAACCTTTTTCAGATTTATTCAAATTGTGAACAAATATGCAAATTTTTTATTGGCGTAATATTTATTTTACCAAAACTGCTTGTCTGAAAGCAGTGATTTGGTATACAGCTTTATAGGGATGGTCGAAATATGATAAATTCAAATTATGATGGAATCTACTACTGGGCTGCCAATGTTTTTAGTCCCCATGGACACCGTCCGGGGAGGCTTATAGGTTTGGTCATGTCCGTGTGTGCGTGCGTCTGTGCATCCGTCCGTGCGTCTGTCTGTCCATTCACGCAGATATCTCAGAGATGCCTGGAGTGATTTCATTCAAATTTTGTACAAGGATTACTTCATATATCATACATATGCACTACGATTTGTTTTGTGATATGATCCAATATGGCCGCCAGGCGGCCATTTTGTTACGATTTTTTCATGTACAGAGACAATGGAGATAAAATCAGTTGAAACATGTTAGAGTTATGGCTCTGTACATGAAAAAATCGTAATAAAATGGCTGTCAGGCGGTCATATTGGATCATCACAAAACAAAACGACGCGCATATGTATGACATAGGTCAATGTCCTTGTACCATATTTGAATAGAATCGGTTGAGATGTATGCCTGAGTTATATAACTCAGGCATATCAGATAACTCTAATGTGGCATTAGCATGACAGAGAACGACATGTCATGATGTATGAATGGTGCAAAAGGAGAGACATGATTATATAGGTTGCACCTCTATCGCAAAAGACAACAGTTAGTGTTGAAACATGCTCAAATGAAGGACAATGGCAACTGCTGTCTTGCTTCAGCTAGAGACAGTGCACATTTGTAGATTTGTCTGAAACTTGTGAAAGCTCTGTTTGAACCTGAGATCCGATCGAAGGATGACAATAAAGGTGTTATTAAATGAAGTATTAATTTGTGTTTGTACCATCATTCAATGTAGTCCATGTAAAATAGATGTTGCTTTTTGCTTGTACAGTGTCTCACTTTGCAAATTCCCAGTTTACTATCAAATTTAGAAATTTACTTAAGCTTTTGAGACTGAATTTGTAAATTTACTAAGTATTTTCGGAAGCCAGAGGGGAAACAGGCATACCAGTGTGATGTGCAACCAGAAAGTCCATGGAAATCAAGCAGGCCCTTACGAAAATGTCTTTTAGGACGCCTAAAAGAAAATGTCTTTTAGGATCTAAAGTAATCTTAAAGGAATATTCTTATAAGAACCTTCAGTATTTTGGCCCCT
>LD342763.1:242946-254810 GCA_001465055.1 Ptychodera flava
ATTGAAGAAGTGTCTCATTGAAAGTGCAAAGAATGGCAAAATTTCTGAATGTCATAAGAAATTTGCTGAATATTGTTCTGCAGCATGTGATGCTCTCCTGCAGGAAGGGGATAAGGGTAATTTGAATTTTTAGATACATCAAACATTGGGAAAGGACTGCCGTAAAATCTTGTGAGGATAAGACAAATCTTGAAAGTAAATTGAACTTTTAGCTATTAGTTTAAAAAGTTAGTAAACAACTGCCACGATGGAAAAAAGGCAAGCATCAATAACTGTCTACTATTTATTACAAGTCAAGTCATCAAATAGTGCAACCATTGAGATTTGTCTGTATTTTGATTGAATTACAATAACTATATTTATGGGCATTTTCCATGTGAGTTGATTGAAACATGGAATAATGGACAGGTTTAATACAGATTATCATTACAAAAAATGAGGTATGTAAGGGTAGCTCAGACCCCCAACTGGGACTGCTAACTGGGACTCCCAGTTGGCTCAAAATGCACTCTGGGACCGGTCCCAGTTGTTCTCCAGGCCAGTCCCAGTTGGCTTCCAGGACCGGTCCCAGTTGACTTCCAGGACCAGTCCCAGTTGGCTTCAAAATGTACTTTGGGACAGCTCCCAGTGAGCATCCAGGACCGGTCCCAGTCTGCTTCCAGGGCCGATCCCAGTTTAACTCTTTAACTGACTGGTAGTTCCATAGAGCTATGACAGAATATAGACTGAAATAGAAAACACTGAGACAGCATATGCTACATAGCTACTAGCTGTCAATGATGTTTTGAAGCAGTGCGTTTTGTTGACTTGTTAATTTGTATATTCAAAACCCTTTGTCTTAAAATGTTATTACCTCATTGACGTTAATTTCCTCGCATAAGAATGAAATGAGCTGTACATGCATTTCTATTGTTGTAGACCTAACCACTGATGTTGCCTCTCCCATTTATGTCTATCTGTTCAAAAATAAAACAAGTTCCAAATTAAGTTATCACCCATACTTCAAAGGAACTGCAATTCCATCATACACAGCGAGTTTTTGTATGTTGTTTGTTTTGTTTGTTTGTCATTTTTAATGTAGATTTGTATGCCTTGATGAGTTGCTAGTCTTGCACAGTTATTTTCATCTCCTTTTTTCATCAGTACAAAGTCTCTCTATCAATAAGGTTTCCACACACACCATAGCACAGGACGTAAAATTGCTAAGATTGTGTACATCACAATTTGCCTAAAGTAATGAATTCTGTGTTTTGCGCCCACTCTAATGTTTGAAAACATGGGCGGGAAGGCAGTACTAAAACACATACAAGAAAATTAAAACGTACAAGTTATACTTTCCTGATTATTTCCATGCAACGACATAAGTGTCTATACAAAAATCATCGGTAACTTCCTTTCATTGTGATCATCATAAGTTATACTACAACATGTGAAATTTTGTAAACAGAGAGTTGTAGTCACAAAAGCTACTCAGTAAAATCCTATTCAAACATTGACAGGAGAAAATACCTAGTATGTGCACACAGATGCAAAACAAAGAATAAAATTACTTTGGCCTTAATTAGGATCTACAGATAAAGTTTCGCTCAAAGCTTCGCTTTTTTAGCCTCATTATCGTTTCCATATCGTTTCCGTATCGTTTCTGCATCGCCCAACCCCCAATCCAACATCGCTCACTCGGTTGTTTCGTATCGTTTCCACATCGTTTCCGTATCATTTCCGTATCGTTTCACTAGCGCATCGCCTCATTCCCGTCCGTAGATACACAATGTATATATCGATTTTGAATGTTTATTTGTTTTCAGTGTTTTCCTATTTTCAGTTTCGTTTTATTTTGCGAATAATTTATTTTTTGCAATATTCGCAATTGCAAAAATCACAATCTTTTGACGTTGCAACCATGCATAATCACTCGCCATGCTCACTGCTAATTTAAACGACCTTTTGCCACGACCTCTCTCAACAGCTGAGCAGGCCTGCTGTGTCATGTTCTTTTCTCAACAACGATACTTAGAAATACGGAGACATGGCAAAGCGCATTTTTGTAAGATGTTATAAGCAATGGTTTTGTCGAAAGTTCTGAAAAAAAATCAGAGCACATTTTCACTTGGGGTCAACAAGAGTTCGCGGCCATGTCAAGTCACAATTTCTGCTTGGCTGCACAGAACTCAAAGACATCGGATATGAGCATGAAAAATCAAGTGTCATTTCATCAAAAGTCAGTGAAAATTGAGAATATAGATAAGATTCCATCTAGTTGAAGGTAAATGATGGGTTAATAATCATGAATTCGAACGTCTCGGACAATGTGGGTACGTGATTTAGAGTGTTCGGCGCGGCGTGACATATGTAGGCCTACTCTGATTTATACCGTATTCGCATGGTGCGATAGTTTGCCTACTCCGGGAAGTCAAGCATCCAGCTGTCCGTACAAGAAACCGAGACAAGGGAAGATTGTGATAGACATAAAAAGATGCTTGCATGTGGCGTTGTAGGGCCTAGTAGTCAAAATATCGTAAATCGTATTTACACAGACACTTTGAAATTTCATTGACGGTAAACTAGAGGTTAAACTAGGGCATAGATGTGGCAATAAAGTTAGAAAACACAGGCAGAAGTCAGCCTGGAAAGCGTTTGGCGGTTGAAAAGATTGAAAGATTATCAAAATTAATTCTATTTTTGATGGATAATTGGTTGCGGAGTGTAACTCTATAGTATGAATTGCGTAGCAATTATTGAAACACTCGGAAGTTCCCGCTATCAGACTGTTATCAATGTGTTGTGACCAAAGGTCACGGCCTTCCTTCTACATCATAATTTATTTACGTCAATCAGGTTTAAAGGTCACTGTGTAAAGTGTTAGGAGAATTCATGGCGGCATCACCGTATGTGTTAAACTAGTATATGATACACTGCAGTTATTATTTTAGCAATTCTCCTTACTTTGTACGGCCAGCCTTTACAAAAAAGTCCTATTGGACTCCAATAGGAATCAGTCCAATAGGATTGTCCAATAGTATTTTGAGACAATGTCCTATGAGACTGACCCATAGTAGTCCAATAGGAATGCGACACCTGTCCTACGAGACTGTCCCATAGTAGTCCAATAGGAACATTACAGAAGTCCTATTAGACAGTCCTATGGAAGTCTAATAATAACACAATATGTCCTATTACACAGTCCTATGGTAAGCCAATTGGAACATTGGAACTTTCCATTGAACTTAGCATGTACATGTGTAGACATTGTTATTGTTGAGAAATGAATTCTGGTCTGGACTAGAATTAAAATGTAAACAACAACAATTTGCATTTTACACATGTAGACGCTAAGAAGACAAGCTATACAGCGGGTGTTTCAACGTTCGTTAGGGAGGAGAATAAGAACTTGCAATGGATGTACTTTTGAACAAAGAAACTTTATTTCTATAATTGCAAAAGAATGACAGGAAATTGAAAAGATGTATAAATACAAAGCTGTATGTAACAGCTATCTAATTAAACAATTAAACTATTATAGCTGAGACTACAGAAGCATATTACACATAGAAATTTAGGGTTACCTTCAGGGAAATTTTTGAGTTGCAGCTTTATATATGGCTCTTGTTTTAGGTGCATAAGTTCATTTGATGCTGCTATGTAATGTATCCAAAAGTTATGACACAAAACATTCAATTTTCAGTATCATAATTTTAATAATTCAATAGCCAAATGAGCTCTATCAGCATAGGAAGAATTCAGGTTTCATGATGACAATACATGAGTAGAAATCATTGAGATATCAACTTCCTGTTTGTTATATAACAGGAGGTCAAATCCCATTGTTCCATTGCTCCTTTGTCTCACTTAAATATCAATGCATTTTGGACCATATGTATCCAATCACTAACTACATTACTACCTCTGCTTGAAACTTCACTCCTGTGTATATTCTTTGTGTGGACTGACGGCTTGAAGTCACACAATAGGTATACACTGACCATGAGCAGGCAAGTAGACAAATGATTATTGTAAACCTGGCTATTTCCGTAACTATTCAGTCTTCAAAAGGAAAACACTGACATATAATAATCTGTCCTACCTAACTTTGCTGTACTACAGTGATATAAAAGCTGTCAAACACCCGGTTATGCTGCCACACAGTCACTTTTCAGAGCTACAACTGCCTTTTGTCTGTTCAGCAGCGGCCATCTTGTTTTGATGATGCCAACCCATAATGCACTGCAGCAGCCCAAATGCATTCTGGGCTTAGGTTTTCCAATAGGACAGCCGAATAGGACTTTAAAAACGTGTAAAAAATAATGTGTTGATCAGACATAGATAAGATTATGAGGTGATATTGATTCTCATTTATTAATTTGAAGTGCTGGTAGTTGTAATAGTCCTCAGTCTGTGGAAACTCAATGATATTGTAACTGTGCGTTACTTATATTTATGCATGAGCCAGCATGTAAACTTGATTGCTGGCCCAATTTATTGATTTATTTTATTGACTCAAGTGTTTGTTTGTTTATTTATGTATTTTGCTTGCTTGTATATTTTTTTTATTTAATTCTAGAGATAGCAATATGCGACATTTTTACAAACCATGTTTCCTTCAGTACCAGTCCAAAGATTAATTGCAAATTAATTTGCAAAACATTTTGCTGTCCGAGAACGGTTAGAATAATTTTGTCAGAGCAACAGCAAAAGCTAATGATTCTGACAGAATTGCTAAAATCCTATTTGAATGTCATTTACGAAAGGCAGGACATTCAGGGATTGTTCCAATAGGACAAGCATGGTCCCACAAAGTTCCTATTGGAATATCATTCACAATGGGATTATCCAATAGGACTTAAAATCATCATTCCTGTAGGACTAGCCTGGTCCTACACCATTCCTGTGTTACTCCTTTTGGACCACAGTCAATCCCACTTGGGTCCTATAGGACTTTTTCCTAAGAGAAGCTTATCTTGTGCGCTTTCACGGAAGTACCGGTATTTACGCGTAAAAATACTAATTTCAGTCATATAAAATGGTCATCCGCATACAGTACCGCACATTTCTGGGTTTCTAGTCAGCTGAAAAGTTGTCCCATGTCATTTTTTGACACTTGTCTCATCGGGCAACCGGTACTGGTGTTTCAGTTGCAGTTGCCCGAATGCGACTTTCACTTTCAACCGTTAATGTCTGTCCCTGGCAGAGTGCTATCTTGTTACAAAACTATTCGCAAATAAAACGGTATACAAACTTCATATCAAATAAAAGCAATTTGCAAAAGTAGCGAATTATCATCGCAATATGTTTCAACTTTGTTCCCATTTTTGTGTGTTGAAGCAACATTTCATGAATGGACAATGTCGGACCATGGTCGGACATATGTATTAGATCTTTCATTTTGTATACCTTTTCTCTCAAAAACATCGGCAATGCCAGGCGGCAAAATTTCCGAAGATGACAACTTTGCTGTTGCATTTTTGAGTGAATCTGCCGTGGCCAATTGGGACCATGAAATTGACTTGATACAATACAGCGGCGATGTAAGGCTGATATGAGGCGGTAATGAAACGATATAGATATAGAAACGATATAGAAAATAAACAAACTGAGGTGACAGCGATAATGAGGCCATGTCGGAAACGATACGGAGGCGATCTAGCGGTAATACGGAGGTGATCTGAGGCGAAGGTTTATGCCATACTTTATCTGTATTAAATGTGGCGTATACCTATAATTGTGGCAGATTATGGCAGGGTTTTTTTGTAGTGGTCCCAGTTTACAAATTGGACGTGTTCCTGAAGTGAACTGGGACTAATCCTGGGCCAGTCCCAGAGTGCATTTTGAAGCCAACTGGGACCAGTCCTGGATACCAACTGGGTACCAGTCCTGGAAGCCAACTGGGACTGGTCCTGGAAGCTAACTGGGACCAGTCCAAGAGTGCATTTTGAGCCAACTGGGAGTCCCAGTTAGCGGACCCAGTTGGGTTTTTGAGCTACCCTTACATACTTGCAAAAAATAGATAATTGTATAGTCAAGAAAGGTTGCAGGATTTATTTATATCACAAATAGTATTGGATGTATTAGTTACAGGGACAAAGTTAGCCAGTTTTCATGAATTTTGTTTGATACAAGATACTACTTATATTGTTTGACATGCTGGAAAATACTGAATGAACAAATGACTGTGCATGTACTCAACCCCAGTTTTAGACAAATTAAATGAAACTATCGCAAAAATGAATTTATGGTCATGACCATAAATTCATTTTCGCGATGGTTTCATGTATCATGTTGAAAACCAGCTAGTTAAATATATACATGGTCACGCATTCATTCAGTATCTTTCAGCATGTCAAACAATATATAAGTAGTATCTCATATCAAACAAAATTCATGAAAAATGGCCGACTTTGTCCCTTTACAGTGTATCAAGTAAAAATTGCTAAATATATAGTATCTAAGTGTAACAGTAGTAAATTGCCTTTGAAGATCATTTGCAAATATTTACCAATGTCCCAACCAAAGTGAGGGGGGAAGAATATTCTTTGAAATATACATTTCATGATGAAATGCACTTTAGCTCTATTGTTTTATACATGTACAGCTTTTATATGAACAATGGGCAGAATCACTTGCCTTGCGTATAGATATATGCATATTGGGTATGAATGTGGACTGTCCAAACACAAGACCTCTTACCATCAAAAAAAAGATAAAGAGTTTCCAACAGTTGATGCAGTTGGGACCGTGTCATTGACAATGACGTAATTCATGTATTATTTTCTCTAAAATGTTGTTAATACCACAAAACACATATTAAAGTATTGTGTAAATTTTCTTCAAAAAAGACTTCTCTCAAAAAAGAAAGCACCATTTGGCAGTGCATGGTCATGGTATGGTCTTACGATTGGAGGTTTTAGGTTTAGAGCCATGAAGTCTCAAGTAACAGGTTAAACAAAGTTAAAATTTAATTTAGTGTAATGATTCTTTATTGACACATAGATGACAGTGATTCAGGTACAAACCCGAAGGATACAAGTTTACCAAAAGTTTCACCAAGAAAACGAAAATTAGGTAAGTATTTTGCATGTAGCTGTAAATCTGGAAAAAAATGCAAACTAGTAGGGTGTGAAAGATTGTATGGCAGTTTTTACAAAAGTACTGACATTTCTTTTTGAAGTAAGTAATGGTTTTAGGATTACAGATTGCAAAAATACACTGTTGGGATTTTAAAATAGCTTAGTACAAAAATTTAAAATACAGTTTTGGCTGTTAGTGAAAGTTTTTTTTTCATGGCTGCACTTTGCTTTAAAACACTGTTGCAATCATACTGTGATGACAATTTCATGTACCTTACTAAATGACATTTCCAACAAATGGTTATCAAAAGAATAGATTTTACCTATATCTGTGATCGTTTAGCCATAAGAGGGGTCAAACTTCATCTCTTGCGAAAGAGCTACAAGTCCTCCTCCATCAATGTTAGCTCTCTCAGGCTCATGTTCGTAGCCCTGTGCCTGCCTTTTTGCAGTTTTGTCTTTGCTGCTTCTGCCCTATATACGCCTGTCTGTCTCAATTGGATTTCTCCAATACCCTATCATGGCTTTCTATCTCCACATCAAATGCTCTCCCCTGGCAAGACAGTTTCTGGGCAAACACATTGCTGCCAGAGAAGTTGTTCGTGTTGATAATTGCCCTAAAAAGCATCCCCAACTGCCTCTGCCAATTTTTGCACTCAAAGAGTGGGGTCTGTCGGAAGAAAGTCTTTCTGCTTAAGCAAGTCTTTCATCGCAACAGCCACTGCCACGGCTACCCCCAGCTTGAGGACTTTGTTCAACGTAGGTTTCCCATGGTCACCAATCTCTGTCTTCTGTACATGGATTCTGTACATGCCCATTGAGAAGACAACAGTCAGCCCTGTCAGCAAAGCCTCATCATATCAAGGGGTGACGAGGGTAAAGACAATGTCATGAAGGAGGAGGAGGAGATGGGCCCATGTGGCCTGATTTCTGCCAAGCAGGGGACTGAGGACAATTGTACTTTCTTTTTGTGTAGTACAAGCGTAGGGCTGTCAAAGTGACCCCAGCCATCCTTAGAAGAACATACCAATCATTGTACCAAGTCTGAGAGCATGCAGCCTCTGGTGCCTCAGGACCCTACCTTAGGAGCTGCCAAGGCCCTGTTTGCTGCTTCCTCTTGCTTTTTTCTCCCGTTTGATCTCTGCTAAATTATTCCTCCATTCCGACAGGTCCCTTCTCATTTTTAGAAGCATAATATTCTTCATCTTCCCTTGTGTCCACAAGCTCTGCTGCTATTGTTTACACGGTCTTCACTATTGGAAACACGGTCTTCACTACTGGGGGGTGACAGCCTCTGTAGCAAGCACTCCTTCCAGTGAGGCTATCTCTGTGCTGGTACCTTGATTCTTTTGTCCCCCTGGTTTTATGTTGATGTGTTTGGCTGTGTTTTGGTCTGCACTGAAAACAACAAGAACGGGCCCCCAAGCATAAGCCAAGGCCCCTCCTCACTTCTGACAAGGAATCATTGGTCAGATCCTGAGGAAGCCCATATGCACTGTCAATCAACAGCAAGCAGCCCAGGCCCTTACGAGCCAAGGAAACAAGGTTCTTGACAGTGTTCTCACATCACTCGTACCTTGAAAGCTATCTTGTTGACATCTTCATGTTTGCTGATGAGATCAGGTTTCATTTTCTTGATAGCTTCTATTGTGAAAGGCTTGTTAAGCATGTCTTTGCTCAGCAGATGCCACCTTTTCCGTTCTATGGATCCTCCTTTTTATCTTCCAGAGGGAGAATGGCCACTGGGTAGCCTGCTACCTGCAGCATGTCCTGCACGTTTTTAGACCATAGCTTCTATCTTTTGCAAAACTATTATTGTGTGGCAGTTTTTGTATCCACAGAAGCCAAAAAAGGAACCATGGCACTAAAAGGGCCACTGCTGTAAGGAGATCCATCTCTATAGCTGGTACAGATGTTTCTTACGATAAACTTTTTATGGGTGTGTCAACATGTGATTCTCCACAAAAGCATGCAGCTCACAAAGTAAGAATTGAATGTCGTTGCATTCTGCTGTTCGACTCTGAAGAGCATAGATCAATTGTATCTCATGCACACCTTCAGTTTCTCTGTGCGATTGAGTTTCTGGGCTGCAGAGTTCAGAAGGGCCGCTGTCGGCATGTTCATTAGTCTTAGAAAGCCTGCTAACATGAGCGCCTTAGTGGAGACATTGATAAGTAAGAAGAAGACGAGAGGCCAACATTCCCTGGCCCTTGTACTGGTATATGCCGTACTTAGGCTGGCATTCCACCTTGCATTTTTCATACTCCTCCAGTCTGGCCTCCAAGCATGTGATAAGCCTGTCTTTGTCCATCGCCCTCTAAATTGAAAGAGCAACAAAACATGGAAAAGCTCGTTTTCATTTCCCGAAACGGCGGGAAAAGCAACACAGAACTTTGTATCAAAGTTAGAATAAACATGAACGTCATTGGCTAATTCTCCAAAGTCATGCATGGAAACAAATCCTGGTTTTCGATGACGTTCGCACGGTGATGTCAAACAAGTTTAGAATCCTATTTAAACATGAAGCTACAGCATGCAAAATATGTAGTTTATAAAAACATAACAAAAACACTCAACAATGTCAAACTTTCACAACATTCCCCGGCCGGCTAAAGTTAATATCGACTGAAAGTCATATTTATAGGCAGGAATCATGATATGATATTCCAAAAAGTATGTGGGCAGGAAAGGTGTCAAAAATAGACTGAAAAGTGAAAAAGTCTTCACATTGATCAGTATCGAGATATACACAAATAATCCAAATTTGTCACAAGTCTTTCATACAATCTTGGATTAATTGACGCGCGACTATGGCAGTCTTCCGTTTATGTCGGGCATCCATTGTGTGATTGTCCGCGAGCATTGGAACATCAGATCCTGGCAACTGGTCCGTACTTTCCAGACAATCAAGTGACTGTACTTCAAGGGGGTAAAGTTTCTGAATCTGTCGATTAGTAATACCGATGACGTCATAAGTTTGGCCGATCTTACCAGACCTTCTTTCCCGTAGATGAGTTTAAGAACTTTAGCCATTTTCCACTTCATTCGCTTGTCTACATCACAAGGATTATATCGCCGATCTGTATAGAATTAGTTTTAATTCCAGTAGCAGTTAGTCGATGTCGTTCTCTGAGCGCGGTGAGATACTCTGTGGACCATCTTTTCCAAAAGCTATATAGACTTCAGATGAGAAAGATGTCGATATCTTTCATTCAAAGCGTTATAATTTCCATACGACGGGTTGTTGAGCTCCTCATCATCCGCAGATATGTAGGGTAGAGTCGTTAACGGTCGACCCTGGAGTAGATGTGACGGCGTCAATGCGATTGGGTCATCCTCGTTTGTAGACATGTAAGTCAGGGGTCTATCATTCTATGTGCGCTTCGATTTCGGTGAGTAGAGTGCATAGCTCATCAAAAGTGACAAAAGCGCGACCCAATACCTTCTTTATTGTGGTTTTCGTGAGTCCAATTAAACGTTCAGTATACCCACCGTGCCAAGGTATGCGTTTTGGTATAAAGGTCCAGGTAACTCGGTGTTAGGCAAGTAAGTCCTTCACGTCTTGAGAATTCAACAAATCATGAAGTTCGTCAGCAGCAGAAAGGGTAAGTTGATGCATTGTCTGACAACATCTTAGAAGGCAGAGATCGTCATGCAGCAAAGCGTCGAAATGCCATTATGAAGGAGCAAGTAGTAAGGTCCGGTACCAGCTCAAGAGGTACAGCACATGACACTGGACACGTAAACAGGCATACGTACGATTTTGTTTCTTTGTTGTTTGTGGATTTGACGAATAAAGGGCTAGTGAAATCAACTCTGGTTACTGCAAATGGTGGGACCATATTGATACGATAGTCCGGTAATGGTGCAGTTAATGGCTTTTGGTAGGGTTTACCATCTCTACCCATCGACATGTCACACACTTCCGTGTGATAGAATTCACTGTATGACGTATTTGTGGTATCCAACAGCGCTGCAGACAGAGTGACGTGATGATTGTTTGGGCACCACTATGTTAGAGTCAAACGTGATCATGTCGAATGATCAAATTAGTGAAAGGATGGCCATTAGGCAGTAGGATGGGGAACTTGGTAAAAAATTCAATCGGTGTGTTATGTATTTGCCCCCCGCAGCAAAGAATTCAATCATCATCATCGATAAACAGTTTGAGTTGTTTCACCAATGGTCCATACTTTCTGTTGTTTCCGCTAAGTGAAGTTATGGTGTCGCCAAATCTGTAGTTCTGAATTTGCTTGATCCGCTCAGTTTCGGACTGATTTATCTCATCTGCTGTTACTTGTCTATGCGGTACATTGTCTTTGTGTTTCAATATTGTCACAAAACGACGAACAAGCGCAGTAACTGGCAAAAGTTTGTTCAGAGAACTGTAGTTCGATTGGTCAATAGCGTGTTGAATTCCGACGGGAATTTCAATTTGAGCGACAACTTCAGGTGGCGACTTTATCTGTGGATAGTCACGTGTCATTTCAGTGCCTGAGATGTCCTGATGAATCATGTCATAATCCTTGACAGCAGGTAGAGTAGAGCAAATGTCCGCAGGTGGGAGACTAGCCACGTGATAAGCAGAGGTTTCGTCCTGATTGAGTTCTTAAGGCTCTTCAACTCTGGTTGTCATGGTATTCGCGCTTGTGTTACTTTGTTTGTTGGATGATGGAGTGTCGAACAATTCGCAGTTTGGCCAGTTGTCTCTGTCGGATAGCCATACTGGTCCATTCCACCAGAGTGTAGAAGTACTCAACTCTCTTGCAGTAAGGGAACGAGCACAATTAACGGCAGGGGGGG
>LD342763.1:266590-292262 GCA_001465055.1 Ptychodera flava
TTGACGTCGACAAATCGACGTCAGCATTTATACTACGACTGATGCCTGGAACTTATCTACCGAACTGAGTGTAGCTAGGTAAGTTTGGAATGTGATGAGTTGGTTTTAAGTGATGTTTTTTTGTTGTTCAGGAGCGCAAACGAACGAATTGAATATAGAAGTATCGAGCATCGATATCTTGTATGGCTTCTGCGAGTTCCGCGATGACAAACAGGAATATTGACCCCACAGTGACCTGACTATACCATTATTCAATAGGCGGGGCCGTATTCTCAACAATACACACCAATAATAGTGTGGTTCCGATAATGTGCTTTTTCAAAACTTGAAGTTGAATGCGAGGTCAGAAAAATGTTAGTCTTTAAAATCATTGTTGAGTAGAGGTCATTTTCAAATAGACTGTACAAGATGAGGTACATGTACACACGGGTGCCACAAAAACACCCGCCAACTCATAAAATCCTTCATATTATTCATTGTACACTGTGATTAACATAATGTGGTGATCAGATTATTTCGAGGTCATAAGCTGACTCGCGAGCCACGCAGGTTTTATGTCTGTGAAATCATTGCACTTTCGAATTCGAGAAAGTAAGAAAGATTTACAACGGCGGTAGGGTCAAGTGCATAACAACCAATCGAGGTCTCTTCCTTGATGTTCGGACATTGCAACCTCTTCTTTGGTTCTTCTTTAACAGCTTAATGTTACAATCGACGTCTGCAAAAAAGTCTACCATCGTGGCGTATAATAAGTCAGAGAGTGTCGCGTCGTCTCCAGTCTTGACCCGTACGTACAGACTCGTCCGAAAGTCAAAGCCTAAAAGTATTCCTCCGCACTGCACTGAACCCGCTCTCTCGACCAAAAAAAATAATCATATTAAGTTCACACCCGCTCCTACTTCAGAGTTTCGAATATACACAGAAAATATGTCTAAGCGTTCGTTTGTCGTAAAATCATTTCACATAAACAAAAATCTTTCATCCATGGAATACAACATAGTCCTAGGCGTATTCATAAAATATTAGGTCAAAAGGCATGTGTGACTTATAGCTTGCATACGTCACTCGTAATATGAAAGTACGAGCCAGTACTTCTGCTCGTACAATGTCAGTTTCGAGACAATAACATACCTCGAGTATGTCCATCATTTCTGCACAATCCCCTTCAAAGAAAGCAACACAATCATCAATGAAAATGTCAACGTCCCTTGTCAAAGTATGAAAGGGCTGTTCTTTCAGTTCAAAGGGCACAGGTGCAAGACCGACTGTACAGTGAGCTGTTCCTGAATGCAGGCGTTGAAAGCATAAGTGTGGTGATAGAAGGGATCAAGTGCTAAGAGAATGCCCCTCTGATATTGCTCGAAAGGGGCCTGCAGGTACCTTGCAGGGAGTGTCAAAGACAAGAAATTAATATTTCTGAGGCCAATGTCTTGAAGAACAGGTTCTGCCAATTTGTGAACTGGAGAAGTTTCAAGCGTAAAATGTTTTGTAGCAAATGGCCTGAGTGTTATGAACAAAAAAGATATGGTGCAGCTGGAAATATCCTGAAAACATCACAGCCACAGCATATGGCGATGACAGGTTGCTGGCATTGGTGTATTTGCTGGCAAATGTGTAGATGTCATTGGAACAAAACCATCTCAGTAGTTTTTATTTCTATATAGGCTCACATAGCTGGCAGTGAATTGAAGAGAAATTGTGGGAAGACTTGCCCCTTCAACATGATCATAACAGTGCCCACCTGTTGCGGCAAGACATAATAACTGGTGAGCCTGTTGGTAGGTCACTATTGTTGGAAGTTTGAGTATATTGCTCTCTTGTGTCCCACTTTCCTGAACAACAAATGTATGACGAGGTTTCTGTTCACAGACAATGACGTCATCATCCTCCCAATCCCCTGCGCAAATGTGAGTGAGTGGCTGATGATGGTTCATGAAACATTTGCAGCGACGCCAATGCTTTTGCCACATCAAAAATGTAGAGAAGCTAAGCAATGAGTTAGTTAACTGAGGGTACCGCACCCAGCTCGACTACCTCAGTATGTGGCTCCTGATACAGCAGTACACCAGCATCAGCAACAGGTTTAGAGAGGACATCGGGATGCTTGTGCTATCCAACACTCCAAGCATGACAGACAATCAGAGCATCATCAAAGAATACAGGATGCTGGACTGAAATGAAGCTGTTGCTCGGCCAGCTAAAGGAGCAGGAACACAATTAGCTAGTTTTCTTGCTGAGGCACCCTTATGAGATTGCATTGGGCTGATCAGACCAGTGCTTATGATTGAGGTTCCGTTTTCAACCAAATGAGCAAAACTACATTCTCTTTGGACTGCCCTAAAAGCCATCTGCTTGGTCATAATAGATCTGCCTGAGTTGCTGCTTGGCCTCCAGTGTCACCTCTGCGTCATGCTAAACCATGCCATACCAACAATAGACAAAAAGTGCAAGGAATATTAATTTGACCAGCTGGCCCTCCTGATCTGTAATCCGTAGCCTGATACTGCTGACGTTGCTACCTTGCTTGAGGGGCAATGTGAGTGGGCCACTGATGTCATAGACAACTTTCTTGCAAATTTGCTTTTGGGTCCTTCAAGGTAGGATTTGCAGATATGCTTTCAGAGAGGTGCAGGTGTCTGCTCACTGTCCTGCAGCAGCAGTTGGCCTCTCTGCGTAATAGTTAGCCCATTGCAGTGGATCATTTACTCCTCCACTCTGAAGAAACTGCCCTCGTCTGTGGCTTTCTCTCTGCTTTTGTCAACAATCATCTTTCTGAGACCAAGCAGGTCGCCAAGCTCTTGTTGGCTCTAAAGTCAGTCTTCCAAACTTTGGTCAGATCTTGATAGACTTTGTCTGTTGGCTTTATTTTTCAGAAGATGATCTTGTCTAGCAGCCATATGCCCTTGGTTAGGGTATCCATGTTATGCAGAGAAACAAAAACAGACATTTTGTCTTGTAAAACAGGCATGTGAGGCATGTAATTTGTCCTTGCTCCGGCCGCTGTCCACCAGCATAGGCATCACACTGCTTTGACAGACCTATCCCATGCTGCTGACTTTGCTTGAACTAGGCAGGTGGCTAGGGACTCAATGCCTTTCACCTTCAACTTCAGCAGCACAGCCCAAAAGTTCCATACGATGCCCCAACCAGCCTTCTGGGCCTTCTGGGTACCCCAGTGGATGCTGTGCAACCAAAACCTATGCCAGATGTGCCTCACAGCTTGTGTTATGACAACTGTGATAGTTGTTGAAGCTTTGGCATCTCTGACCAACTACGAAGTCCTTGCCCAGATGTTCACCTCTTTCACA
This sequence comes from Ptychodera flava, assembly GCA_001465055.1. NCBI lineage: Eukaryota > Metazoa > Hemichordata > Enteropneusta > Ptychoderidae > Ptychodera > Ptychodera flava. The sequence continues at coordinate 269,899 of LD342763.1, forward strand.
CCCAAATACTCCTACACTTGAAACTGGCTTCAGAGAAAACAATAATGAGTTTGCCAATGGGCTAAGGCACAATCTCAACAGCAGAGTCTGGTATTGCAACATCTGTGTTGGTTTGAAATCGGCAGTGAAGCCAACCTCCATCTGTTGACGGCTAAGCAAGAAATGACCGACACACCTCATTGATCACTGGTGGGACACTTGTCATCGATTGCATAAAGCCTTGAAGCAAGAGTGTATTATGAAGTCTATTTAGCTTTCTACTCATATTTGACTAACCTGCAAATAAATATAACCATTGGCAGTGTGTACATAGACAAATTAACTCCTCCAATGTTAGAGACTATTTAAAGACCTAATTTTTCTATAATTGTGTATTATAAAACTTGACCATTTTCCGTTTTAAATATTTTTCATCCTATCGAGTCATAATTCACCTTCACACATATCAAAGGCTATTCATACTTAGATTCCACACTTGAATTTACATATTCTAGCTCCTAACAATCACATTTATTGTTTGTTATGCTGGAGCAGTAACCAATCACTTCAAGAAACTCATTCATGCCAAACCAGTTTACTTTTTTGACAAACATAATATTCATGGCAAATTTTAAACAATGAGGAGGTAAAAGGAAGTCGGTGCCCCCCCCCCCCATGTTTGCCATTTTAGTCCCCAGGGACACCGTCAGGGGGGACGTTTAGGTGTGGTCATGTCCGAGTGTGTATCTGTCCGTTCATGCAGATATCTCAGAGATACCTGGAGTGATTTCATTCAAAGTTGGTACAAGGATTACTCCTTATGTCACACATATGCACATTAATTTGTTTTGTTATACAATACAATATGGCTGCTGTACCATTTTGTTACGATTTTTTCATGTACGGAGCCATAACTCAGGCATGTCTCAGCCGATTTTATTCTAAGTTGGTACAAGGACATTGACCTATGTCATACATATACACCTTAATTTTTTTTTCATGATATGATTCAATATGGCTGCATGGCAGCCATTTTGTTACAATTTTTTCATGTCCTTAGCCATAACTCAGGCATGTCTCAACCCATTTAATTCAAAGTTGGTAAAAGGACATTGACCTATGTCATACATTTGCACTTTGATTTATTTTACAATAAGATTTGAATGTGGCTGTGTGGCAGCCATTTTGTTACGATTTTTCATGTCTGGAACTATAACTCAGACATGTATCTACCGATTTTATTCAAAGTTAGTAGAAGGACATTGACTTATATCATCCATGTCGATTTGTTTCACAGTATCATCCAATATGGCCATTTGGCAGCCATTTTGTTACAATTTTTTCATGTCCTTAGCCATAACTTGGGCACATCGCATTTGATTTTTAGCTCATATTTGGTTTTATATATAAATACCAAAAAGAGCTTATATGATGAGTCTAAGTGGCGTCTGTGTCTGTATATTTGTGGGTATGTGTGGATGTATGTCCGTCACACACAAAGGCTCCCATACCGCCAAAGCTACTGTCTCAGTATTTGATGTACAGGTAGATGTAGGGGTTGAGATGTGAATTTGTTCAAATGAACACATCAGTGTCAAAAATGTGCAAATGAGGTAACAAAAAGCGAAATTCTGAAACAGGCTTGAAACAGGCTTACTGCCCTGACTTGAGTCACTTCCTGTCATTGTTTATGAACTGTTACATATTAACAGACCTGCTCAAACCATAGACATTAGAGGGGAGGAAGACCGTCAGTAGAGGGGAGGAAGACCGTCTATGGTCAAACTAAGGGGGGCTAGCCGCCTTTCTGCTATGCATGTTGCTAAAGTTCTCCAGTACCTAAAGTTTCAGACCTTAATTACTTTTGTCATTCTTGTTAGCTCCTCAGTTTTATATACTGAGGAGCTATTAGAATTGAAAACTAGAAATGGCGGCGTCAACTTTTACTTCCTTCTGTCAAGACTTCTTTCTGTCAAGATTTGGCCAACTAACTTCCGCCTGTGTGTCCATGTGTCATATGTGATAAACTGCGGCGTCAACTTTTACTTCCTTCTGTCAAGACTTCCTTCAGTCAAGATTTGGCCAACTAGCTTCCGTAGATGTGTATCTGTGATTTTTACAACATTAACACAGCAGGGCTTGATGTGGTCTTATTTACATCTTTAATCAACTACATGCTCTCAGTTACACAACACACCAGGGCCACTCCATGAATGTCAGACAGAGAAACATAAACAAATCACCACATTTTGTATCTTGTATCTTTCATTTTTATTTGTGATGAACAAGTGAGCGTGAAAGTTCAGGTAGCTTTGGGAATTGAGCGGCTAGACCAGCATCATATAAACTTACATGTTCAAAATACAAATGTATTCGTGGAGTTTCTGATTGGACTCAATGGTGCACTGCAAAAACCTTTTCAACATAACGATTCTAATAAAACGTAAAAAAAGACAGTTTGTTACAAGGCATCCTTTTCACTGAAACACTTGCAAACATGATTATGATGTGTTCTATTACTTGTAGCTCATTTCATTTATACCATTTAGACAAATTTTTCACTATTATTTCTATTTTTAGCTTTAAGGTATTTTTAAAGTTGTAACAGCTCTAGTACTTTCCCTTTCGTTTTGTTTTTGGGGTATACTGTGATGAGAATATTCCCTCACAGTATTTCATGATTCGTTTCATCTGTGAGAACTAGGATTGCAATGATTAGACTGATGTAAGCAACAGATAACTTATCATTGTGTCCAATTGTCAGGAATTCCCAAAATTGTTTAATATGTAGATTCACTGAGACTGGACAAGCGAAAATTTCAAAACCTTCCTGAACTTTCAAGCTCATTTGTTCATCACGAATAAAAAAGAAAGATACATGCCATTGCAAAGTGTAGTGATTTGTTTATGTTTCTCTGTCTGGGTACAGTGGAGTGGCCCTGGTGTGATGTGTAACTGAGAGGTGTAGCTGATTAAAGATATAAATAAGACCACATCAAGCCCAGCTGTTAATGTCGTAAAAATCGCTGATACACGATAACTTGGCTAATTAAGTTTTGCAGCTTGATCGGATTTCACTCTAACTGGCTATCAACTTCAATGTGTTTATGGTACATAGAGAAAACTATGGGAGCAAAGTTTTTCGACAAAAGGTCACATGACCAGCCATTTCCTGTGTTAATTATGCACATACCTAATTCTGGGCTTAATAATATAGCTATAGTTCTGATTTTTGGTATGTAGGGATAACTATGGGATACAATTTTTTTGACAAAATATCACGTGACCTTGATAACCTTTGACCCAAAATATACATATATGTCCACAACTCAGTAACCACAAGGGCTACACCCTATGTCTGTCTGTCTGTGTGTCTGTCTGTCTGTCTGTGTACCCAATATCTCAAAAACGGCTCATCAGATCAGAATCAAATCTGGTACATAGATTCAGTATGCAAATGGCAAGAACTGATTAGTTTTTGGTGGGTGTGGCTTGCTTACTTTTTGCTCATTAGCATAATTAATGATTTTAGAAATAAACAGATATATATTGACAACGACTGCACACAATTTGATGAGACTCGCTACAAATGTTGATCACACCAAGATATATCAACTGTGAAAGGTATGAAGGGGTGACATAAAAGATAATGGATAATTTGCATATTTAATGAACTTTCCTCATTAGGGATATATATCTGATTTGACTTGATCAAAATTGACAAAAAATGGTATGTATATTGAAGATACTATGATTTAATATTATTGAAAGTCATTGCGCATTTTTACTTCATCAAACTCTTAATTTGCATATTTAATGAACTTTTGAAATTAGGGATATTTATTTGAATTGACTTGACCAAAATTGATGAAACTTGCTATGTACGTTAAAGATACTATGATAAAATGTTTTTTGAAAGTCTTTAAGCATTTTTACTTCAGCCAAATACTTATTTGCATATTTAATAAACTTTCCTAATTAGATACATATATCTGAATTGACTTGACCAAAGTTGATGAAACTTGCTATGTACATTGAAGATACTATGATATAACATTATTGAAAATCATTAAGCAGTTTTACTTCAGCCAATTCCCTATTTACATATTTAATGAACTTCACTAATTAGGGATATATATCTGATTTGACTCGACTGAGGTTGATGGATCTTGCTACATATATTGAAGATACTATAAAACAACATTATTGAAAGTCATTAAACTTTTTTACTTCAGCCAATTCCTGATTTGCATATTTAATGAACTTTCCTAATTAGGGATATTTATCTGTATTGACTAGACCAAATTTGATGAAACTTGGTATGTACATTAAAGATACTATGATACAACATTGAAAGTCATTAAGAATTTTTATTTTAGCCAATTCCTTATTTGCAAATGTTATGAACTTTCCTAATTAAGGATATTTATCTGTCTTGACTAGACCAAAGTTGAGGAATTGCTTTGTACATTAAAGATATTATGATACGAGATTATTGAAAGTCATTTAACATTTTTACTTCAGCCAATTCCTAATTTGCATTTTAATGAGAACATTTCAGTCAATTCCTAATTTGCATATTTTAATGAACTTCCCTGATTGGGGATATATTCTTGGCTTTAGAATCAATCTGTGGTGAATATTATTCATTATGTTGATCATAACACTTTCAATGAAGCTGCAAACATGTGGCAAAGGTTCAAATTTATACATAACTGCAATATATAATGAAACACGTGAGCATGTTCAGTTCATATGTGGTGTACGATGGAAAACCTTATGACGCCACAACCTGTACCTCATTAATTATTTACATATCTAATTTTGGGCAAGCCAATAGAGCTTGAGGTCTGATTTTTGGTATATAGGGATAACTATGGGATACAATTTTTTTGACAAAATGTCACGTGACCTCAGTTACCTTTGAAATCAAATATAGATATATCTTCATAACTCAGTAATCACAAGGGCTACACTCTTCATATTTGGTATGATGGGACACCTAATGATGACGCATCCTGTACCTCATTAATTATGCATGTATCTAATTTTGGGCCAGTTAATAGAGCTTGAAGTCTAATTTTCAGTATATAGGGATAACTATATGAGATACAACTTTTTTTGACAAAATATTATGTGACCTGGCTGACCTTTGAACCCAAATATACATATATGGCCATAACTCAATAACCACAAGTGCTACACCCTTCACATTTGGTATGATGGGAGACCATATGGTGCCATATCCTGTACCTTATTAATTATGCACATATCTAATTCTGGGCAAGCCAATAGAGCTAGAGGTCTGATTTTTGGTATATAGGGATAACTAGGGGATACAATTTTTTTTGACAAAATGTCACATGACTTCGATGACCTTTGAGCTCGATTTCACAAATACTACTGTAGCGTTTCATCTTTTTTGCATATTCTCTCTATTGCGCCTGTGCAGACAGAAAGATGGTAAACATTTTGCAGAATTACTTAATGGTCTCAGAGGTGGCCAATATACACAAGAAGATATAAACCTACTTCAGCAAAAGGCTGATTAATTTTCTGGTCCAGCAGATCAATGCAATTCACTTGTATATTACAAATTTAAATGTTGAAAAACACAATGAAGAAATTCTCACTAGAGTGCTGACAGAGAAATTACGGTGGTTGTCCTGCATTCCAATGCAGTAAATGGCGCTTACTCACTTTGCCTAATAATAAACCGCCACATACTCCATCAGGATAGATTGGTGTTAATGTATGCAACTTATTTTTATATTAATGCGCCAAATCATGCTGTATATACAATTAAATGTATCTAACACAAATTCTGTTAATCCCTATCCCAACTCCATGCCTTCAAGTCAATTACTGCTTACCAACAACCAACTACTTCAACTGGCCTCACACTTGAGGAGCTTCAGTGTCCTTGACGCTATTTTTTTCTGGTTTAAATATTTCTTGTTGTTTTTCTGGTTGTACTGTGCAGAAATCATTGTCATAACATCAACGTAGAATTTTCCTGCACTGAACAGATAGAAACAACATTTATTGTTGATCTTTGGTACCCATACTGGTATGTACCAATTCTGATCAAATTTGAGTGACACCGTATAATTGCGGTATTTTTATACTAAGTTGGTACAAGGACATTGACCTGTATCATAAATATGCATGTCTATTGCTTTCACAATCCAATGCAACATGGCTGCCTGGTGGCCATTTTGTTATGAATTTTCATGTACAGAGCCATAACTCAGACGTATTTCCACCAGTATCATTCAAAGTTGGTAAAGGACATTGACCTGTGTCATACATATGCACACAAGTTTGTTTCACGTCATGTAGCAGTATCAGGTCAATCATTGAATTTTCATAATTGGGCTAATATGTCAAAATATGACACCAAACATTTCATGAAACTTGGTACAGATGTTAAGCTCACATTGCTTTAACAGTGATACATACATTTATTAGTGTTAAGTTACTTAATTTGTAATTGCGTATGTAAGAACTTTCCTAATTAGAGTCATGTATCTACAAAAACATACTTCATCAAATTTGATTAAACTTTTTACAGATGCTGATCTCATAGTATTGTAAATACAATTCAATGACACTTAGCAGTATTATTTAAATTAATTGCTAATTTGCAATTGCATAAATGAATTTTTATTTTTAGGGTGAATGTCCAGAAGCACTGCATCAAACTTTATGAAATATGGTACCGGTAATAATCTGTCAGTGTTATGGTAGAATGCAAAAATGTTTGGCAACGTCCTGTCAATAATTACTTCTTGACTCATTTATTGACATTTTGTAATTAGGATGGCGGCCTACATTGGTTTTATGTTTTCACCACCGTGAAACTCATTCTAGGCAATTAAGCCCCATCTGTATCACAGTACTCTTAATAACATACCTAATTAATGAAGAGGACTCTATCCTTTCTTAGGACTTGTAATTAAAGTACCCATAAACAAATGGGGACTGTGTCATCAATGATGACTTGCTTGTCAAAAAAATTGTATCTGAAAATCTGCTCTTCTTAGAGCTTTGGTATTTGGCATACAGGTTCCTAGAAGTTATCTTTACATGATATATTTAAACTATGATGAACGCTCCATCTTTGTATATTTGGGGCAAAATTTCCGTTTCTTGTCAAAAATAAAGTTGTTGCAGTAAAAAATCTGTTACTCAATAACAGCTCATCTTATAGCTTTGATATTTGGTATACAATTTCCTCGGAGTTATGCAATTTATGATGAATTAAATTGATGATGAAATCTATAATTTTGTAATTTTGAGCAATTTTTTGCCATTTTTGATCAAGATTTTTTTCTCAAAAAAGTGCTTGTCTGATAGCCTAGGTAGAAATGTTCTTGGGGGATGATTTTAATGTGATATGCTCAAATTATGTTGAAATCTTCATTTGCGTATTTTTGCAGCTATTCTGCCGTTTTTGTGAGGCCATTCTGAAATGAGCCATCAAAGATTTCCACCCTCTTCACCAAGAGGTATCATAAATAGTAATTCTCTTCATAGTATCAGCCATTAGGTTTCTTGTTGGTCACAGTTAGGATCACTTATCATTTTTTATTATTTTTTGTGTGTGTAAGTATTCTCAGTAGGATAAATATTTGTCCTGCTTCCCTTTTTTGAAAAGAATGCCCTCCCTTGTATATTCTGCCCACAGACCCTTGCAGGAAGTAAATTGACATATTACTTTGAATGTGTCTTGTGTTCTTGTGTGGAAAGCAAGGCTTATATTCAATCTTAAATTAGCTTCGCACAGTTACTTCACTATTTCTGAGAGGTGAGGATATATTTGTTTTGGCTGGTAGTTTTGAAATACAAGTCAACAAAATTATTACGGAATCCCATCACATATAATATGTTCTTGCAGATGGAGATAAAGAAGGGCTATCTACCACACCATCCAAACCAAAAGTAACTATATCAGATGACTATGAATCACCTCCTAAGTCTCGTGAGTATTACTTTTTATTTTCACTGTCAGTAATATGGAGGTTATCAAATGGCAGATATTGATCATTGTCTATTGTCCGTTATCTTCATTCTTTTTTCATATCAAGCTTCTCTTTTATATCACTAGTATTTTAGCTTTTCAGTTACAAAATTCATAAAGACTACTTAAATCACATTCTACCAAACTTTGATGAAGTATGAAACTGAGTTTCTTGGGGCTATTTTTGGTAGTTTGTGAAATATCTTGCCACTGTGTTATTATTTGGCATATATGAGCAGATCATTTTCAACCAATATAGGTTTATAGAAATGCAATATATTCAAAGGTCAATTTTCGCAATTTTATTTCAATATCAAATTTTAAACACATTGCATGTGATTTTTCTTTATGTGAAAAGTGATGGGTCACATTGTACTTGTAAATTCCTTAAACGCTCTTAAAATTGCAAACTACAAGCTACAACACAATTCATTGCTTTCCTTTTGTCCTTACAGTCTGAGATATCTACCCACTGTTAACATCTTTGATAAATTTAGAAAGTATGTAGATTATTGCCTGTATAGTGTTCATGCACTACCTCAATGCTATGCAGCACATACATACTGAAATCAGATAAGTGCATTGATTTTGGCTTACATGACTAACGTCTTAACCAATGTCCACACTCACTCAATGATAGAGCTTCATTCAGTGTTTTAAGTAGTGTTACCATGGCCAGGCTGGTGTGCATGGAGAGGCTTCCGGTGATCATACCATTATCATAAATTGAATGGTGCTACATCTTGTACCTCTGATTAAGGATTTTATTTTCATGTCTATGGGCTGATTAGTGTAACAACTGGTTCAAAAATAAATTGTTCAGGAAGCTATTTAAATGGATTCATACTATCTGTTTGTTGTCAGCATAGTCTCTGTCTGATAAGTTTTTTGTTAACAGGACTTATAGCACCTGCAGCCTAACATTTACACGCCATCGATCATTTGTTTGACATCTAATTTAAATAGTTTACCTGATTTACTTTGCAGAAAGAGATGAGGAGTATCAAAGACGAGAAATTCCAACTCACTCAATTCCTTGGAATCGGCAACCATGTGAGCAACATTGGACTCATAACTCTGTAATTGACAGAGATATCATAGAATCATATTTTATGAAATCTTTTGTGACCATTTTGTATGTATGATTGAATCAGTTCATCAAACCTGTTTAAGAGATCTATAAATTGAGAAATAATTTTGGCACAATTCTGCAGTTAAAATAAGAAAGAGAGAAAACAACATATGTATTTTCCCTCTCATATTCAAATATTTAGTTCAAGAACTGTAATAAGTTACCATTTCTACCATGTTACAATTGTTTTGTGTTAATTTATTACATAGATGAAGTAGCAGTTGACACACAGCTGCTCACGTTTGTGTCTGTAGTAAATCAGCTCAATGAAGCAGACAAGTTGGACACAAAAGAATACATTCTAAGAAGGATATTCGACACAGTGCAATCAAAGGATGATCTTCCTGCTGTGATGGAGTATGCAGAACGGATTAATGCAATGCTAAAGGGCCCACGTCGTGGCAGTTTGCTGGTGGTGTTTGAATGTATGACACAGGATGCTCTAGACATTCTACAGAGAGATCAAAAGAGTGGCAAACTGAGGGAAATATTTGAGAAAGATATTGTGACACAGGAAATTCTCAAGAGATGTAATGCCACTTCTATATCTCTGAAGACAACAGTAGAAACATGGCAATATCAGAAATGTGCTCTTGAAATTAGATACTATCAGATGGGTAAGTAATGGTCACAAAATGTGATATATATGTACATATCATAATGATGGGAAGATCAAAATCCCATTATCTTTTTTCAGTGTAAATATATGCAAAAATTATGGTCGCTTGCATAATTACTTTGTTCATTGGTCAGTTTTTCAAGAACTACATAACCAAGTTTGATGTAAATGTGCAGGCACTCTTATTCCTCTATAACCTTACTATGCTAAAATTCTGGTGGGCACAGCCCTCAGATTATGAGCTCATTTGTATATTTAATGAATTACTTCCAATTTGGTCCCATATAAATATTGAATGTGCTGACGTTTGTCAAACCTCTGCAATTCATTAGTACTGGTATAAGTACCCACAGTACAAAGTTTGCTTTGTTGACTTGTTTCCATCTCTGTGATTGCTCTTTCTCAGAAATGAGTGGACTAATTTGTCTGAAACTTTGTATAACAGGGAAAGACACTAAGGGTTGTCCGATTGCCCGGGGCAAGTGAAAGTCGCGTTCGGGCAAGTGAACCTCCGATGCCACTTGTCCGACGGGACAAGTAAAAAAAAATAATACCTAGAAATCGAATTCACGAGAGCGATTTTCTGGTGAGGGAACACGGACTTAAACAACAAAATATTTTCATGTTATTTCATTGTGAACATTTCCATAAGATTTTTCATAGAATTGCATGAAGAGTTGATGAAAAGAATCATATAATCGCTTTCAATAAAATGCAGTTTAAACAATACCATCGGTTAAATACCGTACGCTGATTTTGCATATGAAAAAGCTGTTCAGCTGGTAGAGCGTACGTACACCAAAGTTTATTGCATTGACTGTGAGGTTACGGTGTCTCACAATATGTTGATAACGGTAAAAAAAAGAAACACACAGCGGTTTTTGTGCTTTGTATGAACGTTTATAATGATGTAAAAATAAAGTCCAGCGGTGAAAAATCACCACAAAAAAGGGAGTTTTACAAAAACGTACTCTTCAATGTTAACTTGTTAAGTGACAGTGAGTGGCATCGTGGCAAGACCGCATGCAATGAAAGTCATGAGCAAGCTTTGGTGTCAACGGGTCCAGTCTTTGAATTTTCAATGAACACTGACTTAATTTTCAGGTCAATAAGCTAAAAGTTACTTGTCCGTGGCGACCAACCTCTCTGTTTGTGAATGTTTTCATTCTAAAATGACTGTCAAGAAGCAATTGGAGCGAGTTTGACATCGAGAAATTCATCTTTCAAGACACATAAAAAACCACCGACGCCTTAGGTTGTTGGTTTAAATCATATTTAGTCTGCGCATGAGCATTAAAAAGACCACCTAGGTTATTAGAAAAACATAGGATACTGGTATAGTGCAATGGTAATCCAAACTTCATAGGGCTTGTGTATGATGTCAGCGCAGTAAAAACATCAAAGAAGAACATTTTTTTTTCAGAAGCTTCAAAACATTCCTTTATAGCTACAGATTTTTTTTCTTTCTGTATATATAAGTTAAAACTTTTAACTGCAAAAATACTTTTAAAAATGGCTGTTATTATATGAACTGTTAGAATTTTTTCTATGAATATGAAAGCCCCACTAGCTTTAAATCTTGAAATTTGTTGACCTAAAAAGGCTTCCTATTTTTTCTGGTTTTCTTTAAATTCTACCCTTTTATAGAATATAGTCTTTTGCAGCTTTACAAAACATTCTTTAGTGAAAAATTTGACAAGTAAATTTACATTTTAACCATTATTTTGATTTCCCACAATACTACAAAGAAAACAAAACATTTTTGTCCAAGTTGAAAACATTCAACACTATGCATTACATGTGACTACTCTGTTGTTTCTGTGAATATTCAAATGCATATATGCACGGTGTACACTGTTTTTGCTATATTTGCATTGGGTGCCATTTTACGTTTGGGCACACATTATTTTTCTTGTTCAAAATTGCACATGCAGTCTCACTGGGCAGTTAACAATACTTGTATTCCAACCCCTCAAAGAGCACATTCCCAAAATCTTGTTTTAGTTCAGAAGTAAAATCACATAAAGAATGCTATATGATACTGCTAGTGGGGCTTTGATAATTAATTTAATATAAATGAGCCATCCAGTACTCTTAGAAATGTGAGGAGAACCCTATGAGAATGTCTGACATTTTCTCATGATAACATGATAATTTTCAAAATAAAGTGTGTGAAATGAAAAAAAGAACTTTTAGCTTTTTTCAAACACGTAAATTGTACTGGGCAAGTGGTTTTCCAATTCGGGCAAGTGAACTGAACCCCCCACTTGCCCAAAGGGCAAGTGGATAAAAAAATAAGTGTCTTTCCCTGTATAAGTACAGAATGCTATGCATACAAACTCATGTTTATTTCATCATTTGCTTCAATATGGTCACTGGGCAGCTATTTTGTTCAAAGAGATGTGTAAATGCTAGTCATAACTACAAATTGTCCATCAGAATGCTATGCAAATTTATAAAAAGCTAATCATAGGAAGATTTAGAAGTCATAATTGTTTTTATTTGTGTTCTCATGACCAATGTTTTGGTTAGCTGTACTTTGGAACTACAAAACATACTTTAATATGATTTAATGCATCTGTGTATCTGTGCCCTCCTGACATTAGGCAAATACTCACTCGCTCTTGGTCACTTGTCCTTTGGTTGCTTAATTGCAGGCAACAAATTGTGATCTTACCTGTGCTATCATGTGGTGTTAATTTTATCAGACCCAACAAAGAACCTAGAAAAGCAGTCAAAGCAAATGACATAGTCATAAGCACAAACTGGAGTAAGCACTGTGAATGTCTCCATTTCCCAATTACCATAATTAAATTGCTTTTAAATAATCATGATGCACAGCTTTTATGTAGTTAATTTTACATACCGGTAGTACATATGAACAGAATGTGAACTGAGCTCGGCTACATCTGAACTGGTCAAGATCACCTTACTGGTTGCAGAAATGATTTGCACAAACTCAGATACATCTTGATCAGTTCATCTCACACAGCAGGCACAAATCTTCTAAACCATGTTCTGATAATCGAATGATTCGTGAGGAGTTATGTTACATAATAATAGTAATTATAATCTGGAGTTTTTGTGGAATTGTGGGGCAAGGTCAGGGATATGTTTCTATTGGCATCTTCAGCAATTAACTGCTACATGTATTTAGGTTCAGAAATTATGAAAGTTTGATATTGAAACAGGCACATCAAGTTCACATGTATCAGAATATTAATAAAAATCCCCACCTGATGTCTTTCCTACAATAATTTTAGGTGCTGTGAGTGACGGTGTTGCAGATGCTGAAAGAATAATTGAACGGGAGAAAATTGAAGTTGATACATCTGCTGTTGTACCAAAGGCCAGGTCTGAGGAGGAAATAGTCCAGAGCGATGACATTGAGGTAATTTAAACATTTAAATTCATGATATATCATTAAGTAAAGCTATTACAAAGAGCAACACATTCACTTTCCTGTGCTTATTGTTCAAGTCAATTCCAGACTGAATAGAACAATCCAGGACCTTTACTTTTTTTCAAAATGATATCAATTAGAAACTGTGGTTTCAATCAGGTTTGAATGTATGTTACCCAGTCACCCAGCAGAGAAGCCACTGACAAAACCGCTCCGTCAAATCCCTAATCTCAGAAAGATTGGTTCAATAACCAAGCTAAGTTGTTACAATTTCTCTGACTGTGACCTCTCCTCATGCTGCAGAGTTCGTGAAGCACTCACGCTCTTTGCTCACTATCATACATCATAATTTATTTATTATCATCATCTTGATAATATCACTAAGGTATCATAAGAGCGTTGCCTGAATTTGCTTAAAAAGTCTTTTTATGGCTGGATCATATCAAAGTCTTTTATTTTACCCTGTTTATGTGCTATTTGGTTTGTTGATATTCTGTATATGCAAATGTAAATTCATAGTTCTCTATAAATTACACATATTCTTCAACCTACTGTTCAATCTGTTTTCACAAGTTGAAGCATAGAAATGGCAGAATTTAAAATCAATTACATTAATTAAATGTTCAGTGGAACAAAGAGTTTTAAATACATCTGCAGCTACATTTAAGTCCATTTGAAACAAAATGTTAACTTTCACAACATTTAGTTTCTGTTTATTAAGCATTCATGTTCCTATAAAGTGAATATGATATCATTATTACATCAGAGAAAAATCCTTTGCTAGTAATAAAGATAAAGTTACTGGCTTTACATTGAAGAAATATATATATATATATATATATATATATATATATATATATATATATATATATATATATATATATATATATATAAAACAATATTTTCCGTAAATGATATACATTTGAACTGTAACAATAATATTACTGAAAGGATTTTAGCTACTTGTGTGATACCCTACCCATAAATGTGCATTTGAATTAAATGAATACTGTTGTGATTCAAAAGTCTACTCACACACAATACTTAATGTGAAATAAAATGCATAAATGACTCGTATACAATTCTTTGTACAATATAGAGCTCACAAGTACCAGATATCTCTGAAGCACATGTTTATGATCACAGTATTGGTGACGCGAGCAATGTTGTGAAGGAAAGCACTTCTCGAGGAAAACACCTGCCATCAGATCAAACTCAAGGTATTTTTACAATGGTCTATGTTATATATAAAAGTTTGCAATTTACTAGCTAAGGGTAATTGTATTACAAAGGAGCCAGTTTCTGCACACATACATATTCTTTCACAGTGAGGACAGAAGACTCAGGTTAGTAGGGAAACAGTAACAGTATAATGTATACTGTTGGTAAATCTATGCATAACAATGTCTTGTGAAGCTGTTAAATAAGAAATCAGAGATGTGCATGCAGGGCCAGGAAGTCTGTAGTCAACCACACTTACCCATAGTCCTCAAGTCTCTTGAAGGAAATGATTAAAAGCCCTCAATGGCAGTTTGACAAGCTTGTCAGAGTGATCTGTGTATTACACAAACTTCACAGTGCGAATAAAAATGTCTTCAACACCTTCTTTTATCAAATGTTGCCTGAAAGTTCATTTACAAGACAGCACTAGTAAATGTACAAGGATAGAATTTGAGACTTTTCCAAGAATACAACTCATCAGCAAATCAGTTACTGTTGTTGCTTATATACTTTACTCTTTAGTGAAATCTTATTATGTGTTAATCAAGTTTTAAAATAATTTACAAGAGGCTCTATCAAGCACCTGGGAAAGTTAATACCAACATTTTAGGCAGTAGACATGGCTATTTTGGTACTAATTATGTTTGATGCAAACTCTAACGTTTTCATATTTGAATCTTTATCACTTCCTGACATGCATATATGCAGTACTTTTTTATAGACAGATATTCACAACATCAATGAAAGCTGCATTTATCCTTGTAATCATGTAATTTATCATCTATGATGTTATGAACATGATATATTAATATAATGTATACATAAATAGTCATGAAACATTACTTAATTACCTTCATGAAAGCAAATTTCTTAATATATCATTAGATTCTATGTTTAGCCCTAGCTTTCCTCACTACCTTGGTAAGAGAAAGGTTAATTTGGTTGCAAAAATAAAACTGAAAGTTTGCAGTACTGTCAGTGGTTTTTCATAAGGGAACAATGATATTTTAGGTGCATGATTACCAAAGGATATTTCAGTATTATCAACAGAAAATGAACAGGTACTGTCAAATCTTGCACTTTGAAATTCAATGATTATAGCCATTTACTTTTATATGTTATCCATCAATACCTATCATGGTTTCTATATCACCATCTAGTTTGAATATGTAGATTAGTTTTGATGTGATTGAATTTCTTTAACTTCATCATTATTAATTTTTTGCAGGCACTGCACTCTTAGCCATGGAAGTTGAACCAAATGCTTATCTTTCTGATGTGTATAAAGAAGTCGTATCAAAGTGTGTTGGAGATTTCACTCAGATTTCACCAGAAACATCAGATCTGTCAGCTGGAAAGTCCCTGGTTCTGCTCAAGCAAACACAAAAGAATATGCCTTTACTACGATTAGAGATTCTTCACCTGCTTGGAATAAGGAAGATCTTTAGAAACCTCTCTCTTGAGTCATGCGTTCAAACAGATGAGGTTGGAAGAGAATGCTTCAGTCCATCAAGTATGTTGAAGTGAATACTCTCACTTCTTTGATTATAAGTGTTGATAAATAAGCATGTGAGCAATTTTGTTTCATCATTTGGCCATACTACAATATAAGGTTATTCACAAAATACAGAGCTTTTTGTCTGAGTACACCATGCAGCGGAGGTATTTACCAAAGCGTACGATGTACGAGTACATAAATCTCGGTATTTTGTGAATAACCTTATTGTTATACACCTTTTTAGTTCCAATTTTTATTGGAAAAAGTCGACATTAACGCATTTTCAGGATGCCCATTGCGCAATGTACTGAGTGATCGCGAGCACAGATAGAATACTTTCAGGGCACCCTCAAAGTACAAAGAATGAAATTTCAACCCATGCATATGTCAGAAGCATAATCTTACTCAAAGTCAGGGGTTTCAGAAAGACCATTATTCACTGCGTGAAGTACTGAATGTGTCAAAGTATGTTTTTTGTAAAAAATGTAAGATCTTTTCTAGTTTTCCCCTCGTGATGACAAAAAGGTCAAAGGCCAAATAGCATCCAATGACACAAAAAGTTATTGTACTGGGCATTAAAGTTATTGGACTCCACGTCCTCTGACACCAAATCTTACTGTACTACAAAACTTGATGGGTTAGTGACACCGGTGTATAATAATATAAAGTTATTCACAACATACCGGGATTTATGTCCGAGTACATCGTGCAGCGGAGGTA
This sequence comes from Ptychodera flava, assembly GCA_001465055.1. Classification (NCBI taxonomy): domain Eukaryota; kingdom Metazoa; phylum Hemichordata; class Enteropneusta; family Ptychoderidae; genus Ptychodera; species Ptychodera flava. The sequence goes on from LD342763.1 coordinate 286,494, forward strand.
TTGTCCAAGACGTGTAGTGTAGAGGACAATACCGTAGCATACAATGTACGAGGACATAAATCCCAGTATGTTGTGAATAACCGTATTATTGTACACCTTTTTAGTCCAAAAAAAGTTGAAATTTAGGCGTTTTTTTATGCTTCTTGCGCATTGCACTGAGCGATAGTGATCAGACTGGGAACGTGTTCAGCGCGTCAGCTAAGTGCACAGAACGAAATTTCAACCCGCGGTGCGCAGTGCATGTGGCAAAAATTTTACGTCAGCAGCATAATTTCATTCAAATTCACCGGTTTTGGACTGACCATGATTTACTTTGTGAAGTACTTAATGTTAAGAAGTATATAATTTTGTAAAAAATGTGAAATATTCTCTTCTTTTTCCTTGCGTTGACGTAAATGTCAACTCCACTCTGGCTGGGTCAAATTTCTGAAATTTTCACTTGATGTATGTTCTTTAAATATTATATAACAAAACGACTATTTGTTTGGCAATAAGGTTCTGTTTGAATAAGAGGTGTTTTAATTTTGCTTATCATGTGTTTATTCAATTTTTTGGATTGTCGCTCTTTCAACCCATACCATTTTAGAATGATGATAGATAATACAAAATAACATAGTCATTTTCGTACATATACTCTTATTTCCAGTAAAATATTACATTTAAGAAAAAAATTAGTACAATAATTCCCAAATATTCACCCTCTTCATTCTTCGAGTAAACTTTCAGTACCCTAGTAGACTTGAGATTCTGCTTAATGAAAATATTACTGTAACAGTATTTGAGGGTTTTCTTGTCATATCAGATGATAAATATTCGTCTGATAAATATTGTTGGCAACATGCAACTCAACCTTGAACTTTAGTCATGTTCAAAACTGTTCCTCATTTTGATAAAAAAATAAGCTCACAAAGCTCCTGATAGTGTAAACATTTGATTTGCAAAACTAACAATTAACGCAAATAAACGACACAGACACAAAGACTTAGCAGAAATTTAGGAGAAAAAGCACATTTAAGGCATCGTCACTACCTCTCCACTGAAGCCACTTGCAGATTTGAATGGCCTAAGGGGAGAGCAGTATGCTACCAGGATGTATGTACTGCCACAATATGAGTGTCATAGATCCCACCAAATTATGGCCAAACCCCTGGCACCAGTGGCTGTGGAGTGGCAGCGCCATGTTTGGGTCACTTCCTGGGGGCGGGGAGGTGACCACTGGATGATGTCTGGCAGTGTTTGTCATTACGCTTAGTTCCTAATATTTCCTATCACCTCAAGAGATCATATTTGTGCTTATGCACTGTTTGCAGAATGTTCTGAGAATCAAGTTTGTATTGGCACTGAGATTTAGAGTGTCACTCTCATGTCGAGGGCGACTTCAGTACCACATCGAGAGTCTGTCAACGTGTTTTTGATGTAGATCTGGTACATGTCACTCCTCCATCTGTGTGCAACTACAACTTCCGCCAAAGTTGGCCTGCGCAGGCCAGCTTTGGCGGAAGTTGTAGTTGCACAGCTGCAGAAACTATGAGTGGCATATATAGCCTAACATTGGCAATCCTTGCCAGACTTAGCAGTTCCCATAGATACTGATTCAGTCTTTTTCGCATGAGCCAGGTACCCTCAGCAAATTGAAATACTGGTTCCCAGGACACACAAAGCTGGGGTTCTCACACACAGAAGTCCCCGTTGGCACAATACCGATGGTATGTCCTCGGTCATACAGTTTGGAATTGGATGATTTTAGTTTGATTTCAATCACATATGTCAGCACTATATATGTCCCAGGCAAGTAAGGGGATGTTTGCATCTAATTGCATTTGCATCCATGAGGTGAATTCCCTCACTTTTAGGAAGCTGTAGAATGCCAGCGTGAAGTTGTCCCAAATCAATTTTGTCGCTGCCACACATGTCATTGCCCTGGCATAGGAATTCCTTAAGGTGGCAGAGCAGGTCAAATGCTGATCGGTAGTCATTGCCAATGCACTTCTATGACACTTTGCCTGATCCCTTGCAGTGTCTGAAGCAGTAGAGCATACATCATCATATTGTCTATGTACCCGTGTTGAATATGTAGGTGCATCACCATGGTCGTGTAGGTACACCTCTGTGGTTTTGAATGCTCGTCCTCGTTTTGCCAGGCTCGTCATAAAAAGTAAGGCCGTTTTGACTATAGTGGGTAAGAGCACTAGTCCGTGCAATAAGCAATAGTCTGCAAGTCTGTGCTACCTTGTACATGCATTGTGTATTCTACAAGACACTGCTCTGGATGTAGGCCATCGCTAGCTCTGTCACTCATCTCGTAGTAGCTGAGATACATGTAGAAATGTCGGCACTAGTGTTGGGCTAAGGTGTGCTTCAGGCATCCATGTTCTGAATCTCTCCATGTGTGAATGAGAAAGTTAATTGGCAATTGAGTTATCAATTTCATTAACATGGCGATCATAACTTGGGAATTTCCTTTGGCTGCTTCATGAAATCTTATTTGTTGCATGATGTCAGGACATCTTGTCATGCATTTTTTTCTAGATATGCACAACAGTATGATTGTCACAGTGGAACAGAATGTGATGCTGTGCTAGTAATACCTAAAGTTTGTTCAAGCAACAATAGGCCAAACCCGGAATTCGAATCGGCCACGGTACAAACAAAGCCATGTGCGCAAACGCGCATAGACGTACGTGTATTTCCATACGCGTTAGTACACATGTGGGCTTGTTTGTACCGGCATCACATGATTATTTGGGCGTAGTGAGTGCGTAGAATGCATCGTGTCCTTTTATTCCGGAGTAGAACCATTGTTGGGTACATCTCCTTCCATTCTCTCGAGGCGTGCAAGAACTGGGCCAGGCTACGATGAACCACTGACCTGTTTAGAAGCCACCACATCCAACTGTGCTGGACACGTCAATGTATAGGTCATGGTCATGACACTTTGTTTTGAGGAATGAGGCGGTGCCATTCCATGTTGGTAGGAAGTCGCACGCCACCACTTTGCATCAATATGGATAGCTTTAGGTAGCATAATTGTGGCACTCAGTTTAAATGGTGAAGAACTTAAGTCAATCTTGCGGCAGAGAAAGATACATCCTGCTGCAGTGTATCTCCCGTTGTGAGCATGATTGTGGTTTGAGCAAGGTGGCGATTGTTTGAAGTAGATCCTGTAGCATATTGTCTGGCAGGCGGAGAGTCATGGCGAGAGTGTCCAAGGTGGGTATTGCCCAGGAAGAGGATGATGGGCGAGGGGTCTTCATTTTTTTCTGCAGCTGTAGGTATTGCTAGGTCGTGGCATGCGTTGAGCATGGTGTTGAGGAGGTGCTGGCATTGAGGGGAGTTGGGGACCCAGCTCCAAGGTAGTCATCTAGGTAATACAATAAATCCTGTGAGTTCACCTTGCATTTAATGTTCCAGATGAGTTCTCCAGGCAGGTGGTTGAATAGGACTGGTATGGAGCTTTTTGGCAGAAGGGTAGTAATCACCCCTTCAATTTGGAGCAAAGGAGGTGCTTGTCTGTTTTTCGCACTAGGTGGAAAATTGAACATGCATTCTATCTCAAGATACAATGCATGTTCAATATCCACTTTTGTAAGGAGGGTGCCCATACCAAATCTTCCTACCGTTGCATTGGCATCATCCACATGGGATTAGGTCAAGATGTAGTGAAGTCCTCCTTGTTGATGTAGTTGTTGACACTGTCATCCCTTGGCTGTGATAAGTCCATGATTCACTGATGGCCGTCTGATTTTTTTGGCTGCAATCTAAGCAGTTTTGGATAAAGATGGACAGTAGTGGTATGTAAAATGGACCAATTGTGTGCCCAAGCTTCGGGATCAATCATCTCTGACTTTGTGTTCTCGGTGTAACTCAATTCACAGTGGATTGAGTCAACAGTAGTTGCAATGCCAGCTTCTATCAGTTTTGCGATGTGGTCTGCCATTCCTGGACTGCTGCCTCAGCTAATGGTAGTGGGCGCTTCAATGGCAGGATTGGTGGTTGAAGTTTCCTTCAAGGCTGGCTAGAGCTGGCACTTGTCAAGGTGTAATAGGAATCACTTTGACCTCATGGCCGTGCACGTTCAACCGTTACTTCTCTTTATATTTTGCTTAAGCATAAAGTCACTTGAATTATTTTTTATTGGTTTGAATTATGTATGATAGGGTCCTTTACAGAAAGTCATTCTTACCAGTATATATTCAAATTATCATGTGTTATGAATATTTAGATAAATTATAAATAAAACATTATTGATGCACTTGTTAATGTGATTGTACACTAATTTTGAAAGTAACTGAACAAAATTATCTTAGCAGAGCATGTTAGGATGGCAACTTCAAACTTTTAAAAAGAGTAAAATGAGGTTTATTATTATCTATATGTTTCTTTACACAGGCCTACATAAACAACTAAGTATTGATGTGGCAGAATTATTCACAAAGCATTTGAAGACAGTGAGAGAAGAAAGCCGGTTGGCAAGAGCACTTACGCCTTTGAAGAGTATGAATGTTGACAAGACCCATCAGCTTCTATGTAATCGTCTTTTTCATGAATATGAACAATGTCACACGGCCAAAACAGAACTGGAAACTCAGAATCTAAATTGCAGCATTGCTAAAAATCAATTGGAGGAATGCAAGCACCAGCTGTCCATTGCTGAAGAAAAGAATAAAAAACTTCTTCGGGAGAATGAGCAATTGACGTCTCGACTTAATAAAAAGAAGGACAGCAGCATGACTGGGCTGAATGAGGCATTGGCTAGGGAAAAGAAGAATGTCTCTGTCCTTAATGAAGAGCTGACCAAGAATAGCAAAACAAACAGGGAACTTCATGAAATGCTGTCTAGGGAAAGGGGTAAAATAACCGAGTTAAATGAAATACTGGCTAAGAACAGTAAAACTATCTTGACACTAAATGAAAATCTAACAGACAAAAACACAAGCATCAACTATATACTGAAAACCCTTCAACAGAAGACTGCAAAACTCAAGATTCATCTCAGTACTGAAGAGAGAAAGGAAGATGCTCAGACAATACAGGATATGGTGTCAGATCTTGATGTGCTGATAAAGTTGTATTCTGTGGATAAAGTCGAAGGTATGATTATGAGGAGACCCCATATATATATATATATATATATATATATATATATATATATATATATATATATGTAATACATATATACACATATATATAAGTGTATTTTGTTATCTGTCCCTTTATCTTCATGCATTAATAGGAGCGATAAACAGGTAAATTCAATTTATGATATACTCCCATATGTACTTATATGTTCAAGTTGGCTCATACAATTTCTAGTGATTGATTTTGCAGAAGTTTGACAAGTAATTTTCTTTCATTGTGCAGTTTGCAACCCATTCAGAAATTTTAATAGGTTTGACCTAGCTATCCAGTTTAGTTTGAAAAATTCCATTGGCCTCTCTGACAATACATCTTATACAAATCAATCACAAACTTTCTTAAACAAAACTGCCTACGTTCACATATACCATCTTGCACAACCTCCCAGCATAATCATTCAATACAATGTCTTTATTATTGAGAGCAGTGTTTAAGGAGAGCTGCTGTCTTTATAATTGCATATTTGTCAATTGCGTTATGGCACAAATCAACATTCTTGAGGTTAACTTAACATTTGTTGATCATGAACCAACTCCACTTACAGACAATCAATGTTCAACAAATCTGAAATTTTGGCAAACCATAAGTCATTCATGGATAATTTTAATATTACAACAAAGGATGACCAGAATA
>LD342763.1:302026-319084 GCA_001465055.1 Ptychodera flava
CACAAGTTGTACACCCTTCATATATGGTATGATGGGAGACCTTATGATGCTTCATACTGTACCTCATTAATTATGCGATATCTAATTCTGAGCAAACCCATAGAGCTAGATGTCTGTCATACATAAGGCCAATAAGGCCGCCATGTGGCCATTTTATTACGATTTTTTCGTGTCCTGAACTACAGCTCAGACATGTATCAAGCGAATTTATTCAAAAGTATTTTATCACAGACCTAATGAAGAGGACTCTATCCACTCTGAGGACCTGTAATCAAAGTACCCATTAACAAGTGGGGACTGTGTCATCAACGATGACTTGTTCTCAATCAGTTGTATTAAATTTTTAAACAATACCACATAGATATCAGTTTTTACGTGTAAAATATTAGTTGACTCTGATGACTACATTTGGCGTCTGCCACACGGTTACGCGTGGTTCGATACATAGCGGCGGCCGCGTGTGGTATGCGCGGATACCACGCGGCGGCCACTATGCATACCATGTATCAACTGCACCTATCTGTGCTAGTCACCTATGCGAATTCTGGTGGAATCAGCAAACTGTGTTTTTCGTTTTTTTGCCGAGTCAGTAGGACTCGGCTTTCTCCCATGGGATATGACCGCTCACCGACGTGAGTGGTACTGCTGTGGCGTACAGCAGCGTCAGCGTAGACTCGTACTCCATAGCTTTGTTGACAATGGCCCCAGTGCTGAATGTTCTATGTTCGAAAGCTGAATTCAGGTGGGCCACCGGAATTCAAACTTTAACTTTTTTGAGGACATGTTTTTATCAATATCTCGCGATCCGCGCGCAGTCGCCATGTCAAATATCGATCGTTGGCATTAAGAAAATGTGTTTTAAAAATGTTACCAAGTGGGAGTGCCTCTTTAAGTTAAATTATGTTGTAAAATAGCAATGAATTATTGTCATAAAAAGTAACTCTAATTTTTTTACAGAAGTTTCCAGAACTACTTTCAGCTGCCTTGGACAGAGATGTGTCAAAGATAGCAATGCTGATAGAGAGAGGAGCAGATGTTAATGCTGTGAACAAGGTACGGCGACTTTTGCATGCAGTCCTGTAAATAGTTTACTATCTTTGGTGATACTAGTATACGGTACATGTATGAAGGCATATTCCATCGGACTGTTCTATGCAGTGTATTAATTATTCTGCCATTTCATCTTGGTGAGTTAAAGAATAGCTATTATTACCTTAAACATATGTCTTAATTACAGGATGGATACACTACTTTACATATTGCTGCAGCGGCTGGTGATATAGACATCGTGAAGTATCTTATCAAAGCAAGCATCGATAAAGACAAGAAAAATAAGGTAAAGTAAAACAGAGCATATAGTGGCATTTTCAAGAGAAAAAAGGATAATCAGAGGTTATTACCCAATATCGCCTGTTCCCGTGTCACATCAGCATGAGTGTCATTTGTGCTGCGTCAGATATGAGACGAAGTCAAGTGGCTGACGCAGCACAAATTATAAGAATGCTGATACGACACAAGGAACAGGCGATATTTGGTATATATTACCATGCCCTGTCCATTGCGTTTTAATTGGTCGAGTTGAACCACGTGACTGCCCACAAATACACAGTAATGGTTTGTTTCCATGCCCGTAAATATGATTAATATCGTCAACATAGTACTTTACAGCTACAACCACAAAATAAAATTGAGCATTTGTGGGCCAAGTTTAAACGCTTTTTTTCAAACAAATCTCCGGATTTGCAAAAGTTTTGCAGCGCGCGCACTACTCACTAACAGGTTCTGGTGCCCCGTTGTCATTCGCACGGGGCACGGGAAATTTTCGCAAATTTTAACGGTTTTTCACGGTTCGTTGATAATATAATAGAAATAACCAAATTTACCAAATTAACGGGCTCAGCAAGCCTCGCTCATTAACGATTGGCTTTCCTCTCGCCCTTGCCCAAAAATAAACGTTATTGGTCAGCACGTCGTCCGTTATGTCTATAATAAAAATTTATCATATACCCATGTCCATAATTTTACTAATACTATGAAAAGCCTCAAATTTTGAGGCTTTACTTTATTATGCCCTGGAAAATATCGAAATATTTATGTGAACAGGCATCATTCATAAAGTATACGACGAAGTCAACATCATGTGCAACATCGCTGCAAGTCCTCAGTATCTCAATTAACCCCAAGAAGAAAGACACCAGGATTCAAAAATCGTCATACAGGAGGAACCTTTCAAGGTGCAATATGCTATAACAATTGTAACCGATCAAAAACTGTCCCCAGCTTTAAATCTACCCTGATTTTGAACACTCTCGATCGTCGTACGGCACGGAGCTCGCGCAGAGAGAGGCCGCCATTTTGTTTGTTTACCCTGAGAGTTGCCATGTCAACAGTGGTTGCGCGTGCCCGACATCGCTGTCACGCCACGCGCTCACTACCTGTGCACAGTGCCAGCGCTGTGCAAACGACAGAATGTTTGCTAAAGCTTGGCCAAAAAAATACGAGAACTTTAACAGGAAAACCGTGGGAAAACATTACAAGACTCAACATTATATTTCCGAATTTGGCAACCAGAAATATGCATGTTCCTCGAAACCTTTCAATTTGTTACGTCGGCGACATCGCTTTGCAGGCTGGGAGTGGCAGCCATTTTGTTTGTTTATGATATTTACCAACAAATAGCTAATGTAGTTCCGGAGAACTCCTAAACCGATGACGTTTATCGTGCATATCTTGACGTTTACCGCTAAATATCACGGTTGATATTTTGTGATGAACGTCACTAGGATGAAGAAATATGGGGATGGGTATATGATAATTAGGATAAATACTTCAGAATTAAAAGGTAGAGAGCATAATGATATTGATAATTTAATAATGATACATTTTCAGTACACAAGGACTCAAGCCTCCGATAGTATAAGGTTACATACAGAGACCTATGTTAGTGCATTGTGCAAAAAGCTGGCACCTCAGGTAGTACAAAACAGTAACAATATAGATAATGGATATGTATTTAACACTCTTTTTCAGAGATTGAAAGTAGAGAAAATGAAGTTTGAAAGATTATATCAGATACAGGGGCTTTGTGACTATAAAAGTGACATAAATTATATCCGTGATGGGAATATCTGAAAGATTTTCTCAGATCATCATACACAGGACATTGGCAAAAATAAGGTTCATTTTCAACTTCTTTTACATTAAACAGTTGACATATTCTTCTTTCTTTACAGTTGCAGTTTGTAACTAGATATTTTAAACTTGACAAAGTTCTTCGAAATTTTTGAACATTCCTTACAGTAACATATATCAACAACATCAAACATTTTTGTACCAAATATGAGTGTCTGCCTTTGAAAATTAAATAAGGCTTGATACAGTGATGCAAACTCATCTGTGCAGTCACACAGAGTTCAGTGACTATAATTACCTTTGTCACACAATAACTGTTTTCTTTGTCCAGAGTTTTCTGTCAGTCAATTCATGGGACTGCTAGGGGATCATCAGTGTCACTCATAGTATGTTATCTGTAAATAGAAAAAACTCAATCTATAGCCCTGATTACACTCCTAACCCAGCTGTCATGATGGATCTGATATGTGGATGAGCCACACACAAAGTTAGAGGGGGTAGTTTGCTGAAGAATTCATATATCATATTACCAACTTGCGTTACAATGCAGAGGAGCACATACAGACCGATATTTTACATTTCACCTCAAAATCACCCACTGGTTCATAAATTGGGATAGTCAGAACTCTACATCACCAGACTGATCTCACCTGCAATTACCCTGATGATAGGATACTAGGAAAGACCCATATCAATGATGGCCTTTGTTGCTGTGGTTACCATTGCTGGTAATAAAACAGACCACTAGCACCAAAGATAAGGTGGACATTGACTCTGACATGGGAATCAGAAGTCAAAAATGGAGTGCTTGTGACTGCTTGATACATAAAAACAAAACTAAGAAATATTACAGTAGACATTCAGATCATATGGAGTCCAGTAACACGCCAGGCCCTTTAACACCGTTAGGCAAGTACTTGTTTTTCCCAGCAGGACCCTAAATCATCAAAAGACTTATGGAGGCCTATTTTATCACATTTGATGGGAGGTTTAAGTTGTGAAGATAATTTATGTAAAATTGACTGCCCATATTAGATAATATTTTAAGATCATACATGCAAAACAATGATAATCAATCCCTGCATTGATAATGACAGCTGGATGGTTGCAATGTTTAAACCTCTGAAAATTGAACATTGACTAACTTTTTACGTGTTTGCTGATTCTTCATGCAACATTTGAGCTGTTGGCTACAATCAGAGTTTGAAAATGATATAAACCAAAATCTCTAGATGATGAATAAATCCCTGATGAGTTCCAAATTAATCTGCTGGATTAAACAGTTCTTTATTTTGATCCGTAGTGACGATTTACTGATCACATTTGGATGATCTTTCTAACATATGTCTGGGTTTTACATACTTTAATTTCAGTTCAAAATTATTATGAGTGCTTTCCAATTAGTAAAAGCATGTCACAAAAAATTGCGCAATATGTTTTCTCTGTTGTTAACATGCATGATGCAAAGCAGCTAGGTCAGTTTGAATCGAGCAACTGAACATAAATTGTAAATCACTGATGTTCTACATTTTAAACCCCTTGATTACCTTGATTGCCGGAACTTTCCCTTGTTATGACGAATTCTATATGCCTTGAGGGCTACAATATTTTGTTGTGATCCTGTACATGTTCATATCATGTTTGGTATTTATGACAACTTTTTCATGGCATCAATGGTTTGAACATCACAGAAATGATAATATTGGCTTATTTTGCAGCGACCAGTGACAGCATTTATCATTCAATTTATATCTCTCAAGGCACATTTGAGGCTCATAACTCATGTGAATTTTCATGTTAGAAGAGGTCCACAGCATTTGCCAATGCAAGTGAGTTAAGGCAGGGGTCAAGACCGAATTTAGGACTGTAATTAATTTCTCAAATACTGGCCATATTTTGATGAAATTCGGTACACAAACATAATTTTGATAGCCCTTTCAGTTTGTGTCATTTAAATTTGCAAAGAATGTGCTACATGATTTTTATATCGACGTTACCGTCAAAATTGATAATATTATCTTATGGCATATTCCAACTTGTAAAGAACATTTTAACTTTGTTTTTTCGGCATATGATAACAGAGTTGGTCGAGGACAATCAATCAACACACTTTTCCAAGAAAGTTTTGGAGTTAATTGCCTCATATTTCTGTCAAATACATACGATTCGTAAAAAAATCAAAATCAATATTTCTTTGAATTTTGGTATTTTTTTAATGAAATGTTACCAAATCATGCGTAATAAAGGTATGATTGTACAGATATTTTAAGCCTTAGTTTGAGGAAAGCAAAAGTTGTGACATATAATGCGATCTACATGTTGGAAATTTAGAAAGAAATCCGGTCGCTGTGTACGCGGTTGTCCCATCTCACGCAAGCAATCCAAAAGGTCATGACCCTGTCGCCTGTTACTAAAACGATTTGCAATTGCAAATTGGAAAGTGACTGCACACACATTATACCTCTTGTCTTGTATGTGCAACTACAGAATGATTGACAACCTTACCCGGTTATTCTGATGTCCAGATCGTCAACGAGTATGTACGCACTTAGCAAATATGGCATAAAGTTTGCACATCGGCCGCCTTTTAAAAATGATCAATTGACCATTGCAAACCATTCGAGATTACAAGAGAGAACGAAAAAGGACAGAACAGACAGACTGAAAGCTGTGTAGGCTACATCAGTGACCAGATTGTTGATATGACTTGTGTTGTGAAATGGCTCGTCCGATTACGTTTTCACTGATGAACAGAGGCCGAGCTGACTTAGCTGGGACTGATCACACTCAGCATTTTATCAACAACGCCATATGACATTTATGCACGTATCTTCGGGGATTGAAAGGTAACTCCTCCCAATATGCCAAATACGATGATGTCATCTTATGAATAATAGATCAGTAAATACAAACGTCATCTCATCATTAATTTATAGCAATGCAGATTGTGCAAAAAAGCCAAGTCTGTGATTCCAGGAGAAACTCCCTGTGTAACCTTCACCCCACTCATTGCATTCACCCCACTTATATGTTTCTCATGAAAAAAGAACACAAATCATTGTATTCACCGCACTCAAACATTCACTATTCATGGACTTGAACCAAGTGTATTTTTTTGAACTAGTGTGTTCTTTCTCACTATGTAGGCTCGATGATGCTCTAGTTGGGAACTTTGTGTATGAGTTGATTTTAGAGATTTTCTGTTGTTATCTCATATGTTTGCAGTGTTGTTTAACTAATATTCATGAGCCCTAATGAATATTCATGATAAAGTTTGACGCCCAAGCCTAATTAACATACTTGCGAAGTTACTTTTGTGATGAACATTGACATATAACACATTGTTATCCTACAGGTCAGGTAGACTGGTATGACTCATCTGGAATAGCATGATTAGCATTCATAATTATAAAGTTTATAACAGTAGTAATGATATCAGGAAGATCTCATCTTAGCTAACACATTGCAAAAAGTGCAATTTCTGGAGATTTCAATGAAGTTTGTTGACCATGCTATACAGGGCTTAAAGTGTGCTGTAGTATATTTTAAAAGATGAACAGGGCAAATCAGGAGGAAGAATATTAACTTCAATTTTAAAATCCAATCACAAAACTTGTTGCTCAGGCATACAAAAAATGAGGTCAATGTCGTTTTCAACGTTGAATGAAAACTTGCTATCTCCAGTACACAGTCGCGGGGTGGCATAGCTGTGTGAACAGTTGAATGGCTGACCGTTGAATGAGTACATGTACACAATGACATGCATAGAGATCATGACCCATTACATCACTTCCGTCTTTTTCGGTAACCTTTTCGTGTTTTTTTAGTCAATGCATTTCAAATATCACAGATATCCTTTTTATTATTAATACATGTACATGCAACTCAAGCGAGCGATACTTCTTCTAGTACCATTGTACGACTATAGCGCGACTGATAAGTGTGACTTCAGCCAGCCAGTTCACGACCTGGGCACGTGAACTCTGATACTGTTTATCTGACATAGCGTCGTACGCAGAGTTTTTGCCGGAGAATTTTTGAAGAAAATGGAAACTTTTTTGAAGAAATTTTAGAGTGGCTTGTTCACCAGATGAAGTAAGATAATGGGAAAATGTATTTTTGGAGACTTGTCTGGTTCTCTTTGATTGATTTTTTAAGGATAAAAAAGATTCAATAGCTACTAAAACTCTGAGAAATTAGACAACAGCAAATGACAAGTTCTTTTTTTACATTAATTTGTACTTACAGTAGGCTTTTACTTTCTCTGTACACAAATTTTGACAATCATTTCAAAAGATCAATTGCATCAGAACATCAGGGGTCATGAATGCTTTACATTTTGTTAACAATGATGGATATTTTACCTCAATAAAGTTGCCATTTTGCTCAACGAGCTCTTGATTATTGTTAACAGAATCAATCTCATGGTCAGCTATATTTTCACAGAAATCATAGCAGTAATTTCTGTGTAGTCAGTGATTGACTAGTCATTAGCTAGAAATTTGACTGTCTCCTTTGTTTCATACTATATAATGGGAAAGCATTGAGGCAATCAGTATTTTTGCCAATAACCTGCCTACTTCTTAATACATCCTATGTCTACAGGTAACTTGGGTCTTGGGGACTTTAGTCCATAGGTTAGTTATCTGTTAATTAATTGTAGTTAGGTTTGCATTGTTTGCCCCCTAAGCTAGCGACTGATGAGAAACCACACTCTGGTTTCGAAACGCAAGCGCCAAAGGGTCACTCTATCAACTTTGTAACACCATAGGTCCGGCTGCGTCTCGCCATAAGCCTTCCCCACACAAACAAAACGTTACCGTACACACCAATCTAAACTTTCCTACAAATATCCGAAGCGAAACAAAACATTTCAATAACACAAACAATCGGATAAGAAAGTACGAACACATTTTCGAAACGAATCAAACACAAACTCAACACAAAAACATTTTGGATAGTTAGGTGGGGAGCCTCTTCCACATTGATTTCTTTACATTTGAGTCAGTCCTTGAAAGTCGGGTTTGGCCAGAACTGTAAGGTGGTGAAATCTCCGATATGTATCGAATATTTTACTAGACGATACTAGATTCTGTCAAATCGTAAGTAAATATTATTTACTTATGATTTGACAGAATCTAGTATCGTCTAGTATCGAAGCTAGAGTCAGTCCTTGGAAGTCGGGTTTGGCAAGAAGTGTGAGGTGGTGAAATCTCTGATACATTCGGATATTTACTTGCGATTTGACAGAATCCAGTGTCGTCTAGTATCAAAGCTAGAGTCAGTCCTTGGAAGTCGGGTTTGGCCAGATCTGTAAGGCACTAGGGCAAGTCATTCTAGTATCGTTTAGTATCGATATTTGTGGCGAAGGGAAATTCGTCTTCGTGTGACTGATGGACAGACAAGCAGACACGATGTGTTCTGTAATTCTGCTACAACACACACATTTTATTCCATGGTTTTATTTCTATATATACATCAAAGCATAGACCCTCGAGAAAAACGGGACAGGCAACTGCTGTGGGTTTTTTTTTGTGGGATCTATCTTGGAATATATTAACTTTATTTGCCGAGTGGTCCCGAACAATAATACTTCGTACTTAACACTGAATCTCTTCAACGATCAAACTGACGTTCTGAATATGTACACTTTGCTCTTGCATGGCACATTCCGACTAATGACACAGATAATTTTGAGGTTTTTTTTATACCAGTCATGGTGAATATACTGGTAACGATGAAGATCACAGTTTTTGTCGAGGGTCTATGACCAAAGTTAAATGTCAAAGTAGACATAAAATAAAACACAACGGAAAGGTCATATTTGCATATTATGGCTTCATTTATCTAACACATAAACTAATAGATAAACTGAAGCTGTGAAATCGTCATTAGTATGCGTACAGGACCCTGGATAAAAATAGAAAATATACTATGTTTTGCATTATTTCTGTTGGATTTCCATTTCCGACAATATTAGAGTCCCAAATCGCAGATAGATATCGGGTAAATATCGGAGATTTCACAGATCTGGCGTGCCGAGGCACAGGGCAAGTCATTCTTGTATCGTCCTGTATCAATATTAGGGTACCAAATCGCCGAAAAATATCGGGTAAATATCGGAGATTTCACAGATCCGGCGTGCCGAGGCACCAAGCAATTTATTCTGGTATCGTGTAGTATCGATATTACAGTCCCCAAAACGCCGGTGAATATCGGCGGTTACAGAGACACGGCTTCCAATGGGACAACCGCAGTTCATTCTAGTATCGTCTAGTATCGATTCTAGTCCCAAAATCCTCGATATGTCAAACTTCGATACTAGATTGTAAATATCTGTTATTTAAAAATTGTGCAAAGTTGCGCCTTCATGTGGATCGAGAGACACTTGAGATTTTGAACAACATGATCAGTCGTGTGTCACTGTCATGGCATTATGTTCAATAACGATAATCACCCAATGGGCTTGTCTAAAGTTTAAAAACTTTACATGAAAGTCTTTTTCAGTCCTGTCAGACTATATAACCTAATCATGGCGATGACTGATGTTTTAATATTTCTGCCTGTCGCACGTATAGCGTTCAATTTCACTTTGACAAGCACTTTGAATGTGCGATCCCTGCCGGATCAGTCAGTCGCTGGTTTTTAAAATCAGCCAGACATTATATTCTTAAAGAAACTCAAGGATGTAAAGATTACAAAATGCGTCACTCATATTTTTTTATGGTGTTTGACAATTTTTTTTCCGTCAGGGACGTCATGTACTTTAATAGCCGTTTGCTCATGTCGTGAAGCTTCGATCGATGCTGTAGCTCCATGTATGCTCATACACAGGGTAGAGTACTGATTTTCGCAAGTCTCAACCCTCACATTCACTCGCACTTCGATTGTGAGAACCCTCACTTCAAGCCCTCACATTTGCTCGCACTTCGATTGTGAGAGCCCTCAATTCAAGCCAATTTCCGGCACCCTTACATACCTGCATGGTTTCTAAAAATAAAGTGAAGCTATATTCAATTATCATACATTTTTAACTTTCCCAGGATATGAAGACAGCGATCATGTTGGCACTAAAGAATAACCACCAAGACGTTGTGAGGCTTCTTGTAGATTCAGGGGCCAAATTGAATTCACAAGATAAGGTAGGTTTCTGTATAGATCTAGTACATGTCCAATTCACAGTGTTTGGAATTTTATTACCAACAGGACAAAATCTAAAATCTGCTGTTTTTATCTATTTCAATACAGAATAATCATTGTGTGTGGCACAAATAGCTTTCAGATATGTCATTGAGACAGTTGCTAAGTCTGATAAAATATTCACAGTAAAAATAACTGACTTTGATTGATTTGAAATTCTGCATGAACAGTTTGCCTTTTCCATAATTAGTCTAGTAAATAAAGTTAACATTGTCTTTTTAAATGCAAAAACAGTGAGTTCGTTTAGTAGGAGATTGAATAATTTGTCACATGTTTGTTAACATCAGAAATTGAACTCTTTAAGTTATTGTGGAAGTGGATTTTTAGCTATGAAACATATATGTTTAAGCATGGCAAAAAAGTATGTCAAAACGTATTAAGAGTTGTGACACTTAGATTTGTAAATGAATGTTGAGGGTTTAACAGCAATTGTTGGGTGAACTGCATCATGTACATCTAAACTCATCATTGTAAAACACTCAAATTTAGAGACGGCAATCTTTACAGAGTGTTTTCTTGGAAGTTTATATCAAGCCTTCTTTTAAAAACAACACTGCTTATCACCACCTAATATTTATAATTTTCATTCCCATACAAACAGACTGGCAGACAAATAGGTGCCTTTATTGTACTTAAAAGTGGAGCCAAAACATATTTTTTTTCACTGTTTTCAAATATGAAAATAGTAGGCAGAACTATGAGGAGTGCTTTCTAAGAGTTCCATAAAATGCCAAATAGTATTCACAAAAATATAACATTGCCAATTTTTTTATATTGACGTACTTTTGTTTGTTTCTGATAATATTATCTAGAAAGCAAAGTCCTAACACTCATAATGAAGGATGTTGATGGAAAGGTTAGCATAACCATGGCTAAACTTCATTTTCTCATCATACAAATGCTCAGCACAGATTACCATCAACCTACTTGTATAAACTGGCTTTGCTAATTAAAAATTATGATAAAAATAGCAGTGGAATGGTTCAATCTGACAATGGTTTGTTCAAATGTTCAAAGTTTTCTACCCGCAAAGTGCATAGCAATCCAAACTAAAGTAATGACCATATATGAAAACTTGAGACTCCTTGACTCTCTTTGTGTGTACTATGTCGTTGAGACAAAATATCTTTGAATATACCAGTTCAACAAACTACACTTTTTGCCATCTTGATCCATTTTAATGTATTTTTGCTACCTCTGTTGAAATCGATAGTCAAGAAAATATTTAAATGCTGTTTTTATTCTGGCCAAAGGGAAATGATTTCCTTTGTACCTTTGTTTTGTTTAACCATAAAAAAAACTTGTTTTTAACAGCATATCATTCATTGCACAGGGAAATTGTGACTAATGAACTAAGATTGCATTTTATAAAGAGTCAAAAAAAGACTCTCACATACCGGTAGTCATGCAACATAATTTCTTGTGAGAATTTTTTGTCCTTTTGACCTACCAATAATAGCAGTGATATTTTCAAAGGATACAGATTATTTTTATCTTGAATGGCTTCTGAATTTATTTCGATAATGTTCATTATATATTTGTACACATACCTATATATTTCATATTTCACTCTTCAGGATGGTTATACTCCACTGCACGTGGCTGCCCAAGAAGGCCATAAAGATGTTGCAGAGATTCTCATTGCTGCAAAGGCAAACATTGAAGCTCTCACAAAGGTAAGTGTAACTATTTCCTTAAAGGCAGGGGGAGCCTATAAATACCCCCTATCTCCCTGGGCATTCATAATCCAACATGAGTGGCACATGGTAGCAGCGTCAACGAATGCTCCCGAAAATCTGGATCTTTCAAGAACCATGGTGTAAATTAAAGCACTGTTCCAACATATTACGTTTTGTGAATACTTGTGGAATCACCTTGTCGGCGAAATTCTCTCATTTTTTTCTATTTTAAGTTGCTTTTTGATGCCAAAAGTGCTTCGATGCTGTGTTTGAAGCTTCCAAAAAACAATAGACGAAAGCGTTCAAACAGCTGCCAATCACGAGGGGACGCGCAAAGGTGTAAACGATCAAACATTTGTTGTGTAGGCCTACATCGGATCGATTACGACGTCAACAATGAATAAACGATTCTTACTATATACTGAGCAAAATACATGACCAACGGTTACATTGACGAAACCCGCGACATGCGGACTCATGTTAGATCGAGCACGAAGAACAACTTTTCTAACTACTTTCAGCCGAAATCAACTCGATTCCGATCTATGCCTACACATGGAGCTACCAAAGCAGTAGCACCATGGCCTACCCAAATCACTCAACCGCTCACAGACGGCGAAAAATTGCTCTCGTGACGTCAAAAACCGTTGTTTGCTGGCGATGCACGGTCAAAGGCCAATGCAGTGGCCGGCCACTGGATACGTTCATGCGACGATTGTACACTGAGGTGCCCATGAGCTGCATTATTTCCCGGCGGTCAGGTCGGGGCAATGAAACTAAATCGTGATCCATTCATCTCTGTTGGAGTTGTCCAAAAAGAGACACTTGCCATAGATTATAGCATCAAATGGCGACCGTTCAGACTGAAACGTGAAAGGTCTGAAGATCGCCGTGATGTCGTTCTTCTCTATACGTTTTCTGAGCTTGTTTTTGACGACATTGCTCTAATATTATCCGACGTGTCTTTGAAATCTTTATCAACTTTCCTTTCCGGACCAGGGCGCAACATTACCTTTTTTCACTTTCATAGTAACCTAGTATTCATTTAATTCGCTGATTAATATACTCTTCTGTACTTCCTCGATTGTCTGTAACTGACTTTACTTTCCCGATATCGATATCAAGAAATTTGACAACTACTAACGAATAGTCGGCAAAACTTACAAAAACTAGCAACAATAATTACATGTACGGTAATTTTATCGTCTTTAGCCTAAGCGGGCTCGCATGGCAGAAGCAGTATATAACGACCTGAGTTCTAATTTTTACCCTACAGTGTGAGTGTAGTATTCGAACAACTGCGATCATAATCTTACGCTGTTCCGAGTGGCCTTAGGATTATTTATAATATACAATAAATTGACCCTATCAAAATTACTGTTTTTTACATTGCTTGGATATCGATATTTTTTCTATATTTTTGTCTTTGATTTTTGAAGTCTTTTGATTCTCCATTGGCTGCAGCTCAGGATTTTTCAAGATAAACAATCAATTATACATTTCCTACATCTTTGAAACGGGGATTACGGTAGTCTTTTCTTTTGATGAAAATTTTGTGAACGTCTTTGCAATGTGTTCCCACCATGAGTGTGAACTGATTCTTTGTTAGTAAAAATCGTCAGAAATGGTCCAGTGGCCGTGATAAAATAGACTCGGATGCAAAAATCATTGCGAGGAAGATAGTAAGAAATTCACATTGCGATATTTGCTGTCGTATTTCTCAACAGGAATAACCCATTTTTACGCATTGTGTATAAGAAGATCGAGGTGTTCGCCAGTCAATTGCTTCTATCATAATAATCTTGATCGCAGCTATTAGGCGAGAAGACAGCGGGCTCTTATAATGTCGCAAAATTACTGATATTATGTTTTTGTGTTGAAAATTTTCGATCGAAGGCAGCAGCTCAAATCAACAACCGTGGTATATCGGGTGTTTATCACTGGACGCAGAACTACCTTGATATCAACATTACGTTCTGTACCAATGTACGCCCCTGAAAGTTATAGAGTCAGCTGTGGCATCGGCAGTTACGCATGAGTCGTAATCTTTTCTTATTCTGCCCCGTCTTTTGTACCGTCTAGAAATTTCAAAGCTAGAAATTTTTACCGTGACATATAACACAGTGACCTTGCACACTAATGATCATTCCATCGTTTCTGTTGGAGTTTGTTAGTTTTATGATTTGCCCCGTGGCCCCGGTAAAATATTTTCCATACGATACACAGTTTAATTGTTTTTTTGAGGTAAATTTAGTATATTCCCAGTTTGTGGGGAAAAGTTGTCTGGAATGAAAGGTTCAGTTGACGCTGATAGAGTAGATGTCGGGCCCGGCACAGTTGACTGAGGTCCGGTCGGTTTGGGGTCGTTTAGTCCAGAAACCTGCAAAGTTCTGTATGATCATCGTTCGGCATTTGGGTGTTTTAGGCCTAACTCAAATTTTTTGGACAAAGTAATTCAGTAAAAATGTACGCCAGATTCCTTGTGTTGTTTTAGCCATCGTCATACGCGTATACAGACGGCTTTAGATTAAAAACGGTAAAAATGTACCTCGTAAATGCGTGCAAAGTTTATTTAGTGACTTACTGTTTACGCAGTATAGTCATCAATACGAGTAGGATTTGCCACCACGTAACGACTGTAATCCTGCATCAATAGTCCATACGAAAATTTTGTGCTGAATCGAAGGAAGTAAAAATTATGGTAGGAAAGGTCAGTCCATTTTCCGTCAAAGTTGTTGATCTGCAAAATCTTCACTGTGCACAAACTACATGAGTGGCTGTTATAGGTCTACACGTCCCACGTGCTTTCCACTGTTCCTTGTTACGAGCTATGTTCAAAGCGTGGAGTTACAGACATTGGTGAAGTACCGAGTACATTGATCGTGTTCAAAACCTCTACCTGTTTGCTCCTCGTAATTTTTTTGTGTGTCCCTAACGTCGACTGGCTCTATGCTGTATTTTGCGTACACACATAGCAGTCGGGATTAAGATTTCCAGGGTAAATAGATACACTCAATAGTTTATTCCGCCTTTGACGCAAAGATACACACTGTTTTACATGTGCCACTCCTAGGCCCTGGGATTGATTGCCATACCTTTAAGCAGGAGTGATATAGTCAATTGTTTGCCAATTTGTATATGTACCAACCTTCAGGTGTATTAAGAGGTTATAAACGGCAATTGAGGGTATTTGGTTGAAAATATAAAACCTCTGGCGGGAAAAGTAGCATATTTAGCGGGAAACAATCGCCGAGGGAAGCGAAGTGATTTTTTCATCCAAATATTGTAATTATCATCCCAGAGGTCTAATATCTGCAATCAAATACCCAAGCTCACTGTGTATGAACTCATTATAATATACAAAATTAAGTACAAATGGACAATGTCATTAGTTGGGACCGAAATTGGAACAAGGACTCAGGAGCGCCGAGCCTCTCACAAATTCTGAACAGAAGGTATCAGAACATGAGCGTGCAGAGTTGATTGCATACAACACGGGAACATATCAATATCACGATGACAGATCGAACTTGAGGAATTTCACTTGAAAAAACGGTGAATAGAACTTTAAAAATGATGTTGTTGTTATATTGCCGTCACTGCTTATACAAACGTTCCATTTGTGGGTTCATCGAGCTGCACCAGCATAAAAGATAAAAATCAAAACCGTAGACTTTTTTGACATAACTGCACGTTGAGCTCTCAAACTTGAGTTCGAAATTTGCAAGAGCTCAAACATGTTATGCGGCACGCAGGTCTTCTTAGCTTTTCAGAAAAACATAAATTATACACAAGGACTTCAGATTATCACCTGTGCCTAATTATTATAATGGAAAATGTGGAGGGAGTTTGCATAATTCAAGCCTAGCTCTGAACCAGGGTTAGTTATGTGACCATGTCTGAATAGTCCCCCAAATGCTCTAATCAAAACATCTGGACAAAGTTGACATGACACTGTAAATTCTGAGTTTGAATCCCATCAAAAATAATACTTAATTCAAACTTCAATGAAGTCATGTACTCAAGTACTATACCAGTACAATGGGAAAATGTTAATTGCACATTGTACATTTGTATCAGATGCTATTATTTCATCATCTAACTTTGCACTGTGTGATTGTTAGTCCCCACGGACACCGTCCGGGGGGACTTATAGGTTTTGTCATGTCCATGCGTGTGTCCGTGCATGCATGCGTGCGTGCGTTTGTGTGTGCGTGCGTCCGTCCATCCGTTCACGCAGATATCTCAGAGATGCAAGAACCGATTTCATTGAAACTTGGTACAAAGATTATTTCATATGTCATACAGATGCACGTCGTTTTGTTTTGGGATACGATCCAATATGGCTGCCAGGCGGCCATTTTATTACGATTTTTTCATGTACAGAGCCATAACTCAGACATGTTTCAACCGATTTTATTCAAAGTTGGTACAAGGACATTGATAAATGTCATAGATATGCACGTCAATTTGTTTCGTGATACGATCCAATATGGCCGCCAGGCGGCCATTTATTACAATTTTTTCATGTACAGAGCCATAACTCAGACATGTTTCAACCGATTTTACTCAAAGTTGGTACAAGAACATTGACCAATGTCATAGATGTGCACGTCAATTTGTTTTGTGATACGATCCAATATGGCTGCTGTGTGGCCGTTTTATTATGATTTTTTCATATACAGAGGCATAGTTCAAGCATATCTCAACCAATTTTATTCAAAGTTATTACAAGGACATTGACCTATGTCATACATATGTACGTCCATTTGTTATGTGATACGATCCAATATGGCCGCTAGGCAGCCATTTTATTACGATGTATAGAGCCATATTAAACTCAGACATGTTTCAACAGCTTTTATTCAAAGTTGGTACAAGGAGATTGACTAATTTCATAGATATGCATGTCAGTTTGTTATGTGATATGATCCAATATGGCTGCCTTGTGGCCATTGTTTTTCCAATTTTTTCATGTCAGGAGCCATAACTCAGACATGTATTAAGCAAATTTATTCAAAGTTGGTACAAGGACATTAACTTATTT
>LD342765.1:6002-24314 GCA_001465055.1 Ptychodera flava
TGGTTGAACACGTAGTGTTAAATTTCTGAACGTCTAGACGCGTTCAAAAAGTGTTACAAAAAGGCGTGTAATTGGTGTTCTATCCTTGAACACTTAACTTTACAGTGCAGGCAGGCAGGTAGGTAGGTAGGTAGATAGGTATCTGTGTATGTATCCCCTTAAAATGTTTGTGAAATAGTTGCATTAAATGGCATATGTACCGTCAGAGACTTGTGAAGTACGGGAACGACAAAAATGCAAAAGCAAACGCAGATCTTTGTTCAGAATACGAAGGCTATTTGTAAAGTCATATCTCCATTGACAGGAAATAGATCGCATAGGATTGTAAACATGCTTTACAAACAACTTTAGGCAGCGTTCACAAAAAAACCCCAAAAAACAAAACAAAAGAAAAAACGGTAAGGTGTGGGCTGGAGGAATTCAGGGGGGATTCGAAATTGGGGGGGTTGTAGAAGGGTGAACTTGAAAGTTTTGCTCTGCCTATAAGGGGAAACTGAAAACTTTCTGGTTCCCTTTTACTTTTTACATTTGCCGATGTCAAGGTTTGGTAGGTGATTTAATGCAAAATGAATACCAATTTCATGTCATCCAATTGTTCTAATGTTAATTTTAATTAAACAAAATGTAGAACCATTTTGTAACATTTAATGACTTTTATTTCGAAAAAATACTAAACACGTACGATTTGTCGTGAAAAAAAAACAAACTTGGGCCTAGAAACGGGACAGAAGCTGCAACTGTTGATGATTTTTGCAATATTTCTATGCAAAACAGTTTCTTGCTGTCTCTATAGCATGCTGAAACACACAATACTCAGTTTGTCGACAAAGCCTGTATATATAAATGTGTATTAGGTGATAATTTAATTAGAGTCCTGATTGACAGTCATTTGTCAATGATACAAATGCATGGTACACACACATAGACTGTGATAGCAAGCTGAATACTGGACAATTCAACATGCTGTAAGAGTAGAACAAGAACATAGTAGTATAAACTGAACAAAAAAATTGCCAAAATTATCAAAGTTAATACAGCGACCGTGACCGTCTACGGGCAGTGTCACTATCAGATACTGCCCTGCTACTGCAGTGTCTCTGTCACCGCATACCTGAGCAGTGACAGAGATAGCTCTGACTCTGATGTACATGGTAGTTGAAGAAAGAGTTTGGGTCAAATGACGCTCATGACAGTCAAACATACTTGTACACAAGATCAGGCCGGAGGATTTTTGAATTCTGGCATATGAGAATAATCAAATATTAGAGAACAAAGATGGGGTCAGCATGCTTGATTTTCTAAATTTTCACACTCTCATTGTAAAATAATACAAAACTTTGAACAGTAAATACTAATTGAAATAAAAAATATGTGACTAAATGGAATTATTTAGTTTTTTAACCAAATTTGCCATTATTACACACAAAATTGCAGAGATTTGAAACGTTTATTTGATGGAATGTTTTAACCTTCCAGTATTGTCAATTTTGAGTAGCATCTAAGTCATATATGTCTTGTACTTTAGAAAAAATTTTTTGGTAGGTCACTGTGCTCAGTTTTTGACAATTTGGCAATCAGCCAGGAATTCACAATCTGCATACCGGTACTATCTCATGATCGTCATTTTGTGTGCTCTTCAGCAGATGCCATTGACCTGGCCAGAGTTGGATTAACCATGGAGCTTTTATTAGCTCCATGGATTAACTCACGTCGGCTTATACAGATAAACCCAAAAAATGCCTTTAAAAACGAATCAATTTAAGAACTTGCCTAGGAATATGACCCTACAAACTGCAAATAACAGCTAGTGTTTGACATCTGAGAGCAAACTGCGCAGTACATGTTTATTTTTTCTGCGCGCACATCCCTTAAAAATATGTTGGCTTGTGATAGTTGGGAGGGGGACTTGAAAAAATTGATCATGTAGAGGGGGATTTGAAATTTTTTGAGGGTATTGATGGCGATCTGAAAAAAATGAGATTTCAATCGCGATTCCGCCAGCCCCCCGGTCGTTATTTGTGAACGTAGCCTTGCTGATGTTACTATTTTTCTGTAACAGAAGGAATAATTGAGAGTTCTTACTTGACGAAAACAGCAAAAGCGATAATCATTGCAATAACAAAGACAGCTGCTGCAATGCTAGCCAAGGCTATCGTCAACTTTCCATGGCCGTCTTCCTCTTCAATACTGCTTGATATTGTTGATGAAGTCAGGTCTGCTTCCTGAGTTGGAGGCTCTAATGACGAAATACGAAAGACAAGGAGGTAGAATTTGCGACATGAGTGAGAAAGTCTCTTTTCCTGTAAAGGAGTTTTTTAATGCCATGATGGGAAATCATGGTCTGGTATTTCAATAAGGGAGCCTTCAGTAATTACAGGGGGTGGGCCTGGGGAACTGGGGGGGGGGAACTTTTTAGAAAACAGTTCAAGGGGGAGGGTCACTTTTTATAAACCTATCTTGGGGGAGGGTCACTTTTGACAGAAGCTAATTTTATGGCCAAAACTTTGATTGTCCGTGTGATATTTCCTGAATTGGAAATCACCAACAAAATATGTACACATTATCAACAAGTTTCACAAGCAAAGAAGATGCAGTGGTATCCTACATTCAACACCTTGAACAGTTAAAAGTGATAAAAGACAAGCGACAAAAACATACGCAACAGGAAGAAAAGTGTATATCAATTATCAAATGTACATAATTGCAAAGATATTGTCAGTTTTATATTGGAAAAAATTGTGCATAGTTCTCTAATAGACTACCATGTACAGTAAATCAACTTTTTCAGTGAAATTCCAAAATCAAATTTCTTGCACAACCATGGACTTATAACCACTCTAGTTTAATCAAAAACATTAATATAAATAATCAAGCGAACAGACATGCATATATTTACCTAGTTTTGTATTGGAAAACAATTATTCATAGTTTCATCATAGATTGCCAAGCATAGTGAATCAACATTTCGGTGAAATTACAAAATCAAATTTCTTGCACAACCATGGACTGGTAACCTCTCTAGTCTAATCAAGAACAATAATGTAAATAATCAAGCATACATGCAAATTTATCTAATTTTGTACTAAAAAAAATTATTCATAGTTTCATCATAGACCACATGAATCAACATTTCGTTGAAATTCTGAAATCAAATTTCTTGCACAACCATGGACTTGTAACCACTCTAGTCTAATCAAGAACAATAATGTAAATAATCCAGCATACATAAATGCACAGATTTATCTAATTTCGTACTAAAAAAATATTCATAGTTTCATCATAGATTGTCATGCATAGTGAATCGACATTTCGATGAAATTCCAAACTCAAATTTCTTCCACAACCATGGACCTGTAACCACTCTAGTCTAATCAAGAACAATAATGTAAATAATCAAGCATACATAAATGCACAGATTTATCTAATTTTGAACTGAAAAAAATTATTCATAGTTTCATCTTAGACCGCCAAGCATAGTGAATCAACATTTTGGTGAAATTCTAAAATCAAATTTCTTACACATTCATAGACTTGTAACCACTCTAATCTAATCAAGAACATTAATATCTATAATCAAGAGTACACAAATGCAAAGATTTACCTATTTTTGTATTGGAAAAAAACTATTCATAGTTTCATCATAGACACCATGGATAGTGAACCAACTCTTTAGATGAAATTCAGAAATCAATTTCTTGTACACAAACGCGCATTTTACTTCCCAATTCAAGCAAAGTACATTTAAATTCATTATCAAACATATATAATATACAGATATAGCATGCTTTGTGGGGGAAAATTGTCAATAATTTGCCTGATAGACTCCATGTATTACGATTTGATATTTTTGGATGAAGCACTAGACTTGCCTTCTTATAGTTGCACAAAATATGGTGACCCTCCCTCAAATGTATGAAATACGATATCTCTTCAAAATTTCTTGCGTGATAAATTGCGACTGTCCCTCCAAAACACCAGCCCTCCCCTCTTTAATTTGTCCCTGACATAACAATTGAACTAATTGTTATGTAAATTAGCTGATACTGTTTCAGTAATTCCTGGGGAGAATACCGCAGTGGTTGGGGGGGGGAGGGTCAAGTTTTAGAATGTCAGACAAGGGGAGGGTCATATTTTAGACAGGAGGATCGGAGGGGTCACATTTTATGGTACAGGTGTGCGCGAAATTCACCCGGCCAACCCCCCTGTAATTACTGAAAGCTCCCTAACGACAAATATAGAAACAATAATCGTGTAATAAATAACCACCAACAACGTGGAGTTTCTGAATTAGAATCACCGAGGACAAAGATTGAGGAGATTCTAATCCTGACACTTCCAGAGGGAGGGCATATGTGGTGGTTATTTGCCATACATCACGTGGGTGTTATTGTCCAACAAAGCACCTTAGCCGTGGCCGTTGGCCCAATAATCGCTGTCAAGATACATCAACAGACAAACTTGCGTTAAAATTTGTGGACTTAAAAACGTCGATGACTATCGATTATAGTTGGAGCATTGTTCTAGAGGCCATATAATTTATTTACCATAGAAAATTTACCAGTCACTGTGAAAATGAATTTAGGCCAAGCCGCTAGACTTCGCTGTATCCATGTGTTACTGATTGATGAGAAAGTATTCCGAGTGACAGGTTTTCCGGATGGAAATCCTATCTAGGTAATGTGTTGGTCACGGGCACTTTTTATTGCCGGTCATGTCGGAGAGGAAACTGAGATGAAACCAACATTGCAACTCAGTGAGAAATTTGACGATAATGAGTGTCAAAAGCAAATCCTGGTTCTAACGTTGAGGTATTGGGTTATTTTGTAACAAATGTTACAAAGAGGAAGATTCGGACGTCTGCAGCGCGATATGAATTTTGTCAGGATTCAGATTATGTGTACCTAAACGATACATACAGAGGTCATAAACTATATTATTTATATTTTATATCATTTATTATGAAAATATAAATTGATAATCAGGCATGTGATCAGATAATGTGGAAGTAGACAATATAAGAAAACTTACGGAAACATTCTGAGATGCTAGTTGTACGATATCCATTGGTGATCAGACCATCCGGGCATGGTATGCATTCCTCCTGACCTTCTCTGTCCTGGTAAGAATTTCGAGGACACGGTTCGCATTGTGGGTTGGGCCATCCATCTAACCAGGTAAGGTATGTACCAACTCCACAGGGAGCTAAAATATTAATATATATCGCAATAAATAACAAGATAATTGTTATTAAGATCCCGTCTTTCGTAAGCGAAAAGCTTTTATGCAGCGGTGACTAGCTTGAACTGTTACTGTCAAAACTATCCATTGGATAAGATAATGTTAGATAAGACGAATTGAAGCAACATTAAAAGTCATGTGATATTACTTCCAACATACGTTGCCATCTGTGTGAAAATATAAGCTTCACTTTAGTTCTTCCAGGTAAAAACTGTACATAATATAGCGAGGAGAGTACGGACTCCGAATAGGGATACCTAAAATGGCACGTGCTTCGCACGCATGCAAGTAGATAAGGACAGTGGTATAAATCTATCAAATTATCTCTTCTCGCTTTGTCGATGAAAATGTTTAGAAAATTCAACAAAACCAGTCGCAAACGTTTTTCATTTTCCCAAAGTGCCTATAAGTAAAGGTATGACGACCACAAAGTGGCTAAAACATCTGCGAAAGTTTGAATCATTGCTAAGGATACTAGTTGCGCCGGCTTATGGCTAGGATAGAGGGACAGGATGATAGGAACATAAACATGTGGGCTCCGGATAATTGTACTTATCTGACAAATAGCGGAGAAAGTATGACCTAAATCAGTTTTGGGTATAAAAACTACAGCGTGTTGATAATTATGCCGACAATTGCATTGTAAGAAGGGCAAATTTGTGGCTTTGTATTACATTCCTAAAAAACTTTGCTAGGACTGAGTGGCTACTCGTGAATGTAAAAAAAGGAATGCAACATATTTGATGTTATCGTAGAATATCACAATCGCCACTGAACGTGGTATTGTTGAAGTCAAGTCTGTAATTACCTCACAGTTTGGCAGAAAGACCTGAATTCATTACGGATATCACAACGTAGGAAACATGTGACTTTACTTGTCAATTAAGTTAACTTGTATCGTCATTTGTTTAGGGGCTGAATGCGAAAATGAGTGATACAGAATATTTGACTCCAAATTTTACTTCAAAAATTGAGGAATGACACTTACTGCAAAATCCGTCTTCTCCCTCGGCCATTCCACCATCGCATTCTAGCCAGCCACTCAGTTCTAAGTCTCCGGGTGTCACAGGGACGCCATTAACGTTGAAAGTTAGTTCCCCTGATGCTGATAGCAGTTGAAATAACTCTCGAAAGTCATCCATTGAGGCTGTCATATAATTTATGGCTGCAAAGTATGGATTACTGACATCCCTCCGCACAATACTTCTCTTGAGTACCTCGCCTAGGTTTGAAATGCATGGATATACAAATGTCAATTTTTATGTCCTGATTTTGTCCAATACAGTTCACTTGCTGATATTGGACGGTGAAGAGGTGGTAAGGTATCGTGAAGTATTTCTACAATATTTTACTCGTTTCCCTTTTGTGTTTCCTCTGTCGATAATCATTCGAAATAAAGATAAGGTTTGTTATATGCCTTATCTCTAAACCTATTAACTTTACTCAACAAAGAGGAACATAAGAGCAAAGCATGACTTGAAAACTCATTTCCAGCAAGCAAATGGTGGAAGAATCGAGGAATGAGGACTGTCGCTCTAGATTTAAAACATTTTAAAGTGTTATTTAGATCCTAGCGGTACGCATTTTGCCTTATAATTATCTGCGGATCGCATGAAATCGATAAACAGCTGGTGACGTTATCTATCGGTGGTTGTTTTACGAAGAGCCTGGGACTTGTGAAGAATATCGAACGTTCGTCTCTGGTGCTGTTGTAAACTGGGAGAGAGGGAGTACGATCAGTGAAAGGAACAGCAAGATGTGACGTAGTGCTCCGCTTTACGATAGCTACTGATATACCTATCAAGAGCATCGAAGAGGAAACAGATTTGGTTCTTTGGCGTTGAGTTGCACGCAGAAACCATTACTTTTTAAACAAGTTTACCATTTCCCCGCTAACTTAAATGCCGACTGCGAATATGAAGATAGCATGCCTAAAACACAAGTCTTTAGAATACAACTATCAGGAAAGCTCATTTAAATTGTTTTGTCCTGTAAGGGGCCGTCGATCATAAAAGCTGACCTGCTAGCAATGTAATTCCTTAGTTTAGGGGTGGGGGGCGGCGGTAAGACCCCCTTCATTTTGCGCGCTTCAAAATCGCAATAAGGATTCAGCTGTAACAAAAACTAAAACAATTAAATCAGATCGTGAAACAATAAAAGAAGAGGGAGAATGACGACACAGGCACAGAACACGTATTCGTGTGCGGTTTTAAACTTGTGTATTCAATTAAATGTGATAAAATGACTCTGATGCAGTACTAGCTTCACACGCTCATCGAGTAAAATGGTACAGATTACGACATCCTAAAAAACAAAAAAATGAACTCTGATAGACAAATACAGACTACTTGGACGTTGAAAAATTGTAAACGTGAAGTTTGTTTATCAATATTCGTGTGTAAATTTTGCACGTGTCCGTGAAATACAGGTTGGTATTCTACATACACAATAAAAACACACTTTTCTTAAAATCAATCTCGCATTAAGG
Source organism: Ptychodera flava (assembly GCA_001465055.1). NCBI lineage: Eukaryota > Metazoa > Hemichordata > Enteropneusta > Ptychoderidae > Ptychodera > Ptychodera flava. Next base: position 13,729 of record LD342765.1, read on the forward strand.
AGTTTTGATTTGGGTTTCTTGACACTAAACTCAAGGAATTACGTTTCCAGGGGGCCAGCTTTTATGATCGAAGACCCCTAAGTAAACAGTGGTAAATGATCCCCAATTATGCTAGGGAGTCATTCACCAAAATTCCTTTTACAAATAATTTTCTGTTGTATTCATTACGTCGTCTTTAAACTATAGAGTGCATTTGGAATACGTAAATATAGGGCTTTGAACAAGAGTTTTGTACTTTCGGTCAGTACCGTATATCAAGAAGATGCTTCCATATTGAAATCCATTCATGAGATCTTGCAGTGTGGTCACTTTTTCGGTAAGAATATGATAGTTGTGAGAGTATGGATAATAGGTATCACAACATTACGTCGAGGTCACCATGAAAATTTTATATTTGTTGTTTATCTTCCACATCAACAGAATTTGATGAAATAATTTCTTGTGATGCATCCCCTCACATAGCTACTGGTGCACAACATACCTGTGATATCTGAAAATACACACTTACCTTGATGTCAAATTCCATAGATTCTTGGTCAGATGTTGTTTTTACAAGGATTCACTATTGACAATTTGTTATAAGTGTACAATAGCAATACTTGTATGGGCAGCAACTACCACTACAACCTAGCCCTGGTCTAACTAGAATAAATCATGGATGGCAGATTGTGATGTACACCATATCCTACTCACGTTTATGCACTGATTGGCCAGACGTTGAATTGCTGTTTGGATTATTGAGTCCATTCTGTAGCCCTAACTCTGCATAGGGTTCAGTTATGTTGGTCTCCATCCTAAGCTTCTTTATGTCTTCTTTATTGCCACATGAGTTCACCTTCATGAGAATGTATTTCAACGATAATATTGGTAAATATATACATTTAAGAAACCCAGCTGATATCTTAGCAGTAGTTTTCAGTAATAGTGTGACATATTCTGTTGGTGGCATTCGACATGCAACACCAGCACGAGAATATATTTTCTTAGAAATGTTTCCTGCTATCACGTAGACTGTCATAAGATAAGATGTTCCATGAAGTTCCTCTTGTGGTTTTATACATAAAGAATGTCCATACAAGGCTACGGTATAGAGATACAAAGCACCTTATCTATATCCGTGTCTTTGGAAAATAAATAATTAGGATAAGTAATTATGTTTTCCCTTCCATTGAAGTGACTTAACACTCATGCATGGCATTACAGATATGCAAATTGAACCAGAAATTGATCTGAACGACGCGAATTAAATCAGTTTTGAGAATAGGTATCTACCGTTGCTAATCTAATAATGGCAGATCGCATAATCTGACCTGATTAAAATTATTAATCTGTTTTGTTTTTGTAGCAAAGTTCTTACCTTAGTGTCGAGAATTAAACAAGTCTCAGTTCTCAAACAATATATGTCAGAGATATGTCGTTGGATTAAGGCACGTATTTCTTCTGCAATTCTGTGTTCATCAGAGGTACATGGCATACTGGGATATGATATGATGACTGACAGATGGACAGCCTTGCCTAACTGGATTTCTAGAGACAAGAGTTAAGAAGAAAGTCTCTTTACTCGTAAAACAAAGGAGGATGTGTTGAGAACGGACGATTTCTGGTGACAGTTTAGTTTAATACTTAATTTCTTTAAAATGTTTAAACACTGATTTGGTGACCTGACTGAAATAATGGAGTTTGAAGAAAGGCGAGATATTTTATCTAATGTCAATAAATGTTTTACAAGATAGCGTCCCGATGATAGTTTGTTGGTCCATTAAAAGGTTGAAGTCATGACCCCTGCAGTTTCTTTGTTCATATTGTCAGTTATTGTAAAACTTACCCGTACACGACGGTAAGCGAGCGGTTGGGTTATCAAAATGTTGATGATTCCACACCCAGTAGGAACTCCGTCCACACGTATATAGGTCCATCGGTGCCTCTCCGAATGCGTATCCAGATTTACAGAATACAGTGCATTCTTTTTCTTCACCACTCTCGTTGCAATGCAAATGTCCATTGGTAGGCGGTACCAGATCATCACATGCTTTACACAAGAAAAAGGGCCAGTGAATATTGATATGGAATACTCTCAAAGTGTTAGCAGTAATCTTTATTGCTGTTAGGATAAAGGAATCAAATTGCATTATTGTCAATCCGATATACGACCATTGCTTCAACTGGCTTATGTTTGTGGATTATTAGCAGAGGAAGTAACTTTGCATTCAGGGTTTCCAGGGATCAATTGTCTATATTTTAATAATTTGTAACTTAATTGTATTCTACTACACTGAAGCAAATGTAAACATTCTTACCAGGACAGTCAAATACATTACAGGTTCGTGTTTCGTTTGCATTGCCATAGCAATCCTGACCATCATTTAAGGGGGCAGGATTGTCACAGGTTCTTGTGAAGTGCTGTATCCCTCCACCACAGGATGCTGAACATTCAGACAGACTTCGCCATGCAGACCATCCTCCATTTACTGAAATATAGTAACTTTAAGACTGAAAGCCACATTACACTCAACGGGCGCACACTATTTACTTGAACATGCTAAAGTGTTGTTAAATTTTAGGAGCCATAATTCAAAACTTTCTGCCATTTGCTTGTCAAAGTTCTTTCCGATATGTTGATAATTTCTCTTTCAGATTTAATAATAACATACCTTGTATGTACACTACAGGAAAAAATTGCAAGACTTGAGCGATAACGTGACGCTTTCACTCCTACCGGTGAGAATTTGTGAATTCTCACCGGTTAGCAGTGAGAAATCCACTCCTTGGTGAGATCAATAGATTCTCACCGTAAAAATTACCATTCTCACAGTGCTTGGTGAGAATTTCTATTCTCATTGGTGACAATCTATAATCTCACCAAGAAGTGCATTACTCACCTCTGAGAATTTTTGAATTCTCACCGGTAGCAGTGAGAATGACAAGAGATTCTCACCAATTGCGAGAAAGCGTCACTTTCTCGCTTCAGCCTCGCAATTTTTCCTATAGTGGTACATGTATGAATGAACACTACTCAGCAGACCACTAGAGTAGCAACTGTAATGTGACAGAATTTGTTATCTTGATCTAAAGATTGCAACTCGACATCATCCAGTGTCTTTTCATTTGTAGTTGTCGCCGTGTGAATATACTAATCTGAGTGCTATTTAATGCAGGTCTCTGGCGAATCTAAAACGGCAACTTGTATCTTTAGCATGTTTATCTGGAACCCAATGCTCCAGTCTTTTTGACCTTACCGATAAGCTTGATAAATTTTGTATCTGACGGGTTCAACAAATTTTATGTGAGATATCATTCTTACCTGTTTGTATATCACATTTATTTCCTGTAAACCCATTTTGGCAAATGCAAGTGTAATTATATCCGTCCACTTGACAAGTTGCACCGTTTTGACAAAGGTTATCAGAGCAGAAATCAACTGGAATATCACACCATTGGCCGCTATATTCATTTGGACAATGACATTCATATGAATGCAAGAGGTCAAGACAAGTGCTGCCTTTCATGCATGGAAAACTTGCACATTCATCGACATCTAAGAGTAAAGAGAAAAAAACATCATAAGAACGATATTGATTGACGATTCAAGTCAATTTACCACATTGAATCAACTGAGAACATCCGGGAAAGTTGTCGGTCCGTTTTCATCAAGGGTGATGAAACAGAGATCGGGACTAAATTTCATTTTCAGTCGTAAAATATGTTTGTGTCGCTTGTTGGTCGAGGTATCTTGAAAAATGTTTCCGTCAACAGATGTTTTAGTTGAATTGACTGGTGTGATGAAATTAAGTAACGGAAACATTTTAATAGGTACAAACTGATCCGTATTAGAGGTTTTAAATTTTCCATATACGTACCGTCACACAGGGAAGGAGACTGAATTGAGATACCATATCCTTGTAAACCGTCAACTAACGCAGCCCAAGAAACTAGATTTCCTGGCACGTTGCTATGACAGGATTCAGATATATCCATAATCTCTTCATGGCTTACTGCTCTATCCCAAAGCTGATAGCCGCTAAGGTCTACCGAGGCTTTCTCTTGTTCTATGTGGAAAATAAGAAAAAAATTAACATGCGTCAGTGACACAGACTACATTTATGCAGTAAAGATGTTTACAGCATTAAAAATGGTAGTTCATTAACGATTATGAAAGATAAAATGACAATGCCATTTTGTTGATAACACGTCGATGTGTGAACGTAAAATTTAATTGCAACTATACTTACGATGTGTCTGAAGGTTGACAATGAGAGACCCCTCCTCTGGTAAAACCACATCTGTCTGAAAGTCATACTGATTGTATTCTGGGTGACCATCTTTATATATTTCTACTTGGCCAGTTGCACTTTTCCAAGTGAGGGCAAAGCAGTGCCATTTCCCGTCATGTACTGTCACATCAGCCTGGAGTGTCTCTCTAAAGATGAAAGGAAACAGTTATTATTGAATTATTTGCACCAATGATTGTGATTCTCCTATATCATTGTGCTGCATTGTCAGCCCTTTATCAACAAAATAAACACGTGTGCTGCATACATAAAGATTTATGTGTCATTTGCAGGAAATGCACAAAGCAGATAAAAAAGAAGAGTATATTTTTAAACGAACGCAATATTTGAAATATAGCAATGCTTATAACGAATGAAGCACTGAGCACCTACCCGTAGATTGACATGTGGATCTCGTCTCCTGTGACATCAACAGACATCAAACTGTTACCTTCCCGAAAATATTCCGAAGATAGTGTAAATATACTTCCGGTAGTGTCAGTAAGAATCCAGAACAAAAGTGTTATGCCAGTGATATTTCTACTATGTGAAATATCGATTTCTATATGACCACTTGGATGGATAGTAGATGAGCTGAAGTGTAAATCGTAGTTAGATGGTAGAGCTGTTGAGATACAAAATGAATTTGTTGGTCAGTGTAACACGATGTATACAACAACACACATCTAACAACCACGAAGTTGTCCCATTTAAAAGAACGCGATTAATGACACGTTGATTTTATTTCAATACAAATATCTAGCAGCAGGGAACAGGTAATCAGTTCCAGACCTGTTTCGATCCCTGTTGCAAAGTTTAGCTAAAACTTTCGAGTGGCTTGTCAGTGACGTTGTTAATCCTGTAATTGTTGCAGAAAAGTACACAACCGATCTTTACATTCTGTTTGAATATGCTTCTGATGCCATCGAGAATAAGCAACATGCTCGTATAGACTACAAATTTTCATAATGTATTTGACAAAGTTGATGATGCAATATGTTCTATAAATAGTTTGTATCACATTGGCATTCACCAAAACTTCGTGATTTGACCATGCAATTATCTGTATAATAGGAAACAACATGTTCTCCTAAATAGAGAAACTTTATCATATAGCGTCAGGTAATTCCTGGTGTTCCATGGGGTCCGTTTTGGGACGACTCTTGGTTATATCCGATTGATTGATTGAATCCGATTGAAAATTAGCCGTATTTTCTACCCGTTGGTAACACTGCTGGTGGACAGAATTGTCCCCGAGGTTATCGTTCGCCCAGTTAAAGCGATGATATTCGTTTCTTCGCTTCGATATTTAGTGTGTATGTGCATTGTATGATAGTGAGCATGCGTGCGTGAGTGCTTCACGAACTCTACAACGTGTTGAGAGGTCTCAGTCAGAAAAATGTAACAACTTAGCCGGCTATTGAACCACTCTTTTTGGGAGTGGAGATTTAGCCGAGCGGTTCTGTCTGTGGCCTCTCAGCTAGGCGACTGATGCCGTATGTTGTGGGTTCGAATCCGATTGAAAACTAGCCGTATTTTCTACCCTTGGTTGGTAACACTGCTGGTGGACAGAATTGTCCCCGAGGTTATTGTTCGCCCAGTTAAAGCGATGATATTCGTTTCTTCGCTTCGATAAAGTGTGTATGTGCTATGTATGATAGTGAGCATGCGTGCGTGAGTGCTTCACAAACTCTACAACGTGTTGAGCGGTCTCAGTCAGAAAAATGTAACAACTTAGCCGGCTATTGAACCACTCTTTTTGGGAGTGGAGATTTAGCCGAGCGGTTCTGTCTGTGGCCTCTCAGCTAGGCGACTGATGCCGTATGTTGTGGGTTCGAATCCGATTGAAAACTAGCCGTATTTATACTCTAAATTAATATTTATACCCCAATTAACGATATGTCTCTGATTGTAAGGTAATTACTATTTTTCTTAAAAAGCAACCGGTCGAGTTTAATTACCATTTAGATAACTTTGTGCTGGATTTAGTTTATCACAAAGGTTTTGATGATACTGTTGGTGTGAAACTTTTATCTCTCGCATTAACGCAATCGTTGGGAATGCAAAAACCACTTGATCAGATTTACAAAGCTTAATTTCGAGTCGATTTGAAATGGTGCTGCCCTTCGTCATCTTTTTGAAAATTTGATTCGTCCGATTTTGGAATACAACACTGTATTCTTTAACTCCATATCTGATTTCCAGTGCAATCGTGAAGCTATTCAAAAAAAATTTTGTATCATAAGCAGGGATTTCATGGGAAATTGTCTCAATGGTGTTATTGTAATTGTGGATTTCTCGATAATATTCAACCCCTGAGCATGCTCAGAAAGGCGTCTTGTAGCATACATATTTATAAATATCCTCTGTCCTGCCTTAACTGTGCCATCTGTTCTGGATTAAAAGGTCTATGCTTGCGGCGTTATTCTGCCAGACACTGACATGTAACACATGTTCCTCACTGTAGAGGGGATGCCACAAAAACTCTCACATATTACTTACTGTGGGGTAGATGCAATGATAACTCTCACATATTTCTCACTGCAGAGTAGGTGCCGCTAAAAACCGACCAATATTCCTAATTGTTGACTGGATACCACCAAAAACTCCTTCATATTCCTCACTGCAGAATGGATGCTACCAAAACCCTCACATATTCCACACTGTAGAGTGGATGCCCCAAAAACTCTCACATATTCCTCACTGCAGAGTGGATGCTACAGAAACTCTCACATATTCCCCACAGTAGAGTGGATGCCCCAAAAACCTTCGCATATTCCTCAATGTAGAGTGGATGCCCAAAAAACTCTCACATATTCCTCACTTTAGAGTGGATGCTACCAAAAACTCTCACATATTCCTCACTGTAGAGTGGATGTTACCAAAAAATCTCACATATTCCCCACTGTACATAGAGTGGATGCTACCGAAACCCTCACATATTCCACACTGTAGAGTGGATGCTACCAAAACCCCTCACTTTTTCCTCACTGTAGAGTGGTGTTACCAAAACCCTCACATATTCCACGCTGTGGAGTGGATGCTACCAAAAAATCTCACATATTCCCCACTGTTAAGTGGATGCTACCAAAACCCTCACATATTCCACACTGTAGAGTGGATGCTACCAAAATCTTCACATATTCCACACTGTTGAGTGGATGCTACCAAAAAATCTCAGATATTCCACACTGTAGAGTGGATGCTACCAAAACCCTCACATATTCGTTATTGTAGAGTGGATGCTACCAAAATCTTCACATATTCCACACTGTAGAGTGGATGCTACCAAAATATCTCACATATTCCCCACTGTAGAGTGGATGCCCCCAAAACCCTAACATATTCGTCATTGTAGAGTGGATGCTACCAAAAACTCTCACATATTCCTCACTTTAGAGTGAATGCTACGAAAATCTTCACATAATTCACACTGTAGAATGGGTGCCACCAAAGACTCTCACATATTCCTCACTGTAGAACTCTCTTTGGCCACTCTTTTATACTTTTAACGACTTTGATAGACAGAGTTTTGATTCGACTTTTACAAAGCCTGTGTGTTTGTCTCTAGGCTTCTTTGATGTAAATTAGGTTTTATTTTGCCCTTAGATTTTTACATTTCTCAGCTGTAAGTGACCGCCAATTTACGCTGTTTATGGGTAAATAACTAAATAACTAAACAACCAGTTAAAAAAATAATACTGGAAATTAGCGAACTTGAAAACAAAATTTGCAATAGAATGAGCTTCCATTTTTACAATGCAAGCTGACGAAAAGCTGGGTCTATAGTCTATTAAATCAAGAATCCAAAGAAAACCTGCACTTTATCTTGTAATGTTCAATTACACTGCAGAATCCAGTCACGTTTTTATAGATACCTTGTGCACAGTCTTGTCCAGTAAAACCAGGTACACAGGTACAATAGTATCCATTAACACCGTCTGTACATAGACCACTGTTCTTACATGGATTACTGGAACATTCGTTGATATCGACATCACAGATAGTGCCGCTGTAACGAAATATTCGATTATAAAGACTTTTTGGCAAAAGTATTAAATAATATTATTTTAAACATTGGACACGTGCTCCTCCCATCTTTTCCTGCGTTTTAGCAAGCATCCTACTACTGATATATGATGGTCGCATTATAACTTAAGGTTTTCTCCCTGCTCCTTGTCTATGCTTGATGGTAGTAGACTACAAATAATTTTATCAATAATTTTTTAATTAAACATATTACCCGTATCCACTTGGACAATTGCATTCAAATTCATTCACTCCATCTACACATAAACCACCATTGATGCAGCGGTTGGGTACACAGTGATCAATATCTTCTTCACACTGTAAACCTGTGTAGCCTGTCAGAATCAAATTCAAAGTTTCGTGAGAGCGGAGCAAGTGTAAAACCGGTGAGTAAAGTTTTAATACGTCCTTCTCTAATCTCGATACGTTCCGTGCATTGTAAGGCATTCCAGAAACGGAATATCAACTTGCAGATTAGACATAATTGACGATATTGTGCCTACATACCTGGAGTACAGATGCACTTAAAACTGTCCAGGAGGTCGTAGCAAGATGCGCCATTTTGACAAGGCGATGAATCACACTCGTTGATTTCAACGTCACAATAAACTCCGGTAAATCCAGAAGAACAACGGCATTTGTACTGATTAACCTGTAATGGTTATCGTAATAATATGCCTGAAATCAACTTTTGTTTGATGTACTTTTGAATATAAAATGACATTTACATATAAGCTTTTAAAGCTAAAGAATGAAAACAATAGTGAAGAAATTCTATCTGCTAGTAACAAGAGCAATTTTTTCTTCCTTGAAGAACTGCCTTAGGATCTGTCAAATATTGTAAACTAGGAATTCTTAATAGCCCTACAAGTATAAGCTATTGTTCAGCAGCAAGCAGTTGTTAATGTGGCGTCAAATGGTATTTCCAGTTCACTACGTGAATTGAATTAATACCCTTTTACGTCAATCACTGTTGAACTTCCCCATCTTTCTCATACATTTTCACACAGTACTACATGGAGGTTGGCTGCTACTATTGAATCTATTCTGGTAACCGTCTTATATCAAAGTGCATCGGAAAAAATAGATTTCGTCATCGCATCACTTTTACAAAATGTGTTATTAGAACCTTATATAGAACTGTAAATAAACTAGTATGATATCATAGCCCCGTTTTGATCTAAAATTACAAAGTGCAGTACTTTGTCAGGTGAACAAATTTACTTTATTTGGTAAATGATTTAAAACTGAAAATTGCAAATGTGGTTGTCTACATACAGCCATCTAGAAATGCCTCTTTAATCGTGCTGCACAGGCATTATACGATAATACTGAAGAATTACAGTATGAAATACAATTCTTACCTTGTCAATACAGCTTGCCCCATTCTGACAGAGATGGTTCAGACAGTCATCTGTATTTACTTCACAGGTATCTCCCTCAAATCCTTCCAAACATGTGCATAGATATCCATCGTTTAAAACTTCACAAACACCACCATTAAAACACGGATTCGGATGACAGTTGTTGACAGCAATCTGGCAATATTTGCCAGTAAAACCGGTTGGACACTGACATGTGTATGTGCTGATACCATCGATGCATTCAGCGCCATTTTGACAATGGTTTGCCAAACAGTCGTCGATGTTATCCTGGCAGACATTGCCAGAGAATCCAGCCTTGCAGTAACAGCTGAAGCCATCTACCAGGTCCACACAGTCACCATTATTCTGACATGGCGACAGCGCACAGTCATCTATGTTATTGTTGCATCGTTTACCTGACCAGCCAGGAAGACACTGACACATATAGTCATTGACTCCGTCAGTACAACTTTCAGCATTAACACATGGATAGCTTGCACATTCGTTGATATTTACAACACAGCCAGGACCGCCAAAACCAGGTACACAAGAACAGTTGAACGCCCCAGATGAACTTTCACAGGTACCACCATTTTTGCATGGGTCATCTACACAGTAGTCGATCGCATCTTCGCAAGCGGTGCCAATGAAACCATCGTTACAGATGCATGAGAATTGATTGAGACCATCTTGACATTTACCATGCAGACAAGGACTATGTGAGGTACAGATACAGGATACATTGTGTGAGTAAACTGTCACACGTGCAAGTACACTGCAAAGCACGTGACAGGAAAAATTCGAAACTAATCTATGGATCATTCTTACTTTTTGACCACTTTCTACATGGCATGCATAATACTAATTAGCTTACCTAGACGTTATTGCACTTTGTAACAACACATACTTAGTGCAAGACTAAGAG
>LD342765.1:24423-45166 GCA_001465055.1 Ptychodera flava
CTTACTTAGTCTTTATTGCACTTTGTAACACCACATACTTAGAGCAAGACAAAGAGAGAGAGAGAGAGAGAGAGAGAGAGAGAGAGAGAGAGAGAGAGAGAGAGAGAGAGAGAGAGATGAATTATTTAAGCACAACCTACTCGGAAGCACATTCGTTAATGTCGACCTCACAAGTATGGCCTGTGTATCCATCAACACATTGGCAGGTAAAGCCGTCAATGGCGTCCATGCACAGTGATCCATGCTTGCATGGTTTCGATAAACATTCATCTATGTTTATGGAGCAGGTAAATCCTAGGAGATGAAAAAGCATAAGAATCATGTAATTCTTTCCAATAAGAACAAGGTTAGTTTTTTTATGCATGTAAGTAAATGTTGCAGTCCCTCACAATATAATGCATAGGTTTTACTGGTAAAGAGAATGTCAAACCTGCAAAGCCAGGTCCACACTCGCAGGCTGCAGTACCGTTATCTTTCATAACACACACTCCACCATTTTGACAGAGGGTTGCATCACAACGATGATCAATTTCATCACAATTAAGACCTTTAAAATCTTCGGAGCACAGGCATGTATATCCATTGATTTCATCGATACAAGTAGAGTCTCCAAAACAGGGACGGGACAGACATTCGTCGATTTCTTCCTCACAGTTATATCCTAGTAAGAAACATTTGTCCTATTTAGTTAATTGCAGATAACGATTTGACAAGAAAGACAAAAGCAAATAGTCACGAAAAGGGTCTGGTGCACAGGGATACCCAATGCATGGTTAATATCAAATCCAGAAAATTTAGTCAAATTTCAAACCAACCTGTGAATCCGAGTTGACAGATACATTCGTAGGACGCTTCTCTGTCAATACAGGTTCCATCGTTGGAACAGGGACTTGAGCCACAATCATTGAAGTTTTGTTCACAATACTGACCAACATAACCAACTCTGCAAGTACATGTGAAACTGTTGTCTTCAAAAAGTATCATGCCACCATTCTTACACGGGTTGTCTGTAGATTCAGGGTGTATGTCTCTCTCGCAAAGGGGACCTCCTTTTCCAAATGGACACAGACAAGAAATGTTATGTCCGAAATCTAAACATGTTCCGTTGTTCTGACATGGAGATGCTGCACACAAGACTATGCGTTCTTCACAATTATGTCCAGTGAAGCCCGGAGAACAAACACATGAATAACTGTCAATCGCATCAACACAGCTGCTACCATGGAGACATGGATGTTGTTTACAGTCGTTGATGTTATTCTCGCAATGCAGCCCAGTAAATCCTGACGCACAGGTACAGCTGTAACCATCCACGTGACTGGTACAGTTGGCATCATTCAGACAGGATTCGGACGTGCAATAGTTGGTTTTATATTCACAGTTACTGCCATGATAGCCTGGCTGACAGGTACAATTGTATGAATTCACCAAGTCTGTACACACACCACCATTCATGCACGGTGTGGGAGAACACAGGTCGATGTCTTCACTGCAATCATTTCCTGTGTTCAGGAAAAATAAAATTCCTATGACTAAATCAAGTTTACACGAGATAATGATGTGATCAATTTTACCTGCAAGTGGAATTTCAGTGTCAGTATGTGCTTACCCTGTCTTTAATCGGATCAAATAATTCCCGCTGGCTTACGTTAAAATCTATGCATTTTTTTGCTGGAATGTCGTCTCACATCTATCAGTCCCAGGTGCTCATTTGTTGGGTATTTTTTGTCATGATATGAATATTTACATGGCTAACTTCAACATACATTAATAAGTTGGTCGCATGTTTTGCTGCGATCGAAGTCCTATCACTTCTACGTGTTTTTTGACGGCAAAGTGATTCGAATTGTCATTAATTGAATGCAATCTTCTGTTTGGTTTGGTCAAAGAAATTACTCAGTAAAGGTGTATTCAAATTGAATACAAATGGAACATGTCTACTCCTAGCACAATAGAAAGGAAGAACTGACGTTTTGATGAAACGAGTAAATACTTCCGGCAAAGTTTAAGCATCTCTGCAAAGTACACTGCGGCAAGATTGAAGTTTGTTTATAAAGTGTAAAATAATCGCAATCATACCAATCCATAGTCCAATAACACTAGGTCGGAATTCGTAAGACAATAGTTGTAAACATAGACACAAAACAGCACAGAACAGACAGTAAATAGACGGTACACAAACAAAGTCAAATTCATGAAAGAAAGATATATGGACCTCTGGCCAAAAGACCAAGAAGTGATGTCAGGTGTTTCGAAAATAGTAAGCGCATCCTGCCCCACATGTGGCACCCGCCATATATCAATCTATAAGTCAGATAGGTAGTGGTCACTGACTAAGGCCCAATGTCACTGACGCCATCAGCGATCATTTGTCGAAGAGAGATAGCTTGCGATACCTGCCAAAAAGCGTTTGAATGTAGAGACAAGTCTTGCTCTGGTGTAACCTTGATTTAACTGTTTGTAAGAGAGTGTAAAGTCATTATCACACACCTGTAAAACCGAACATACACTGGCAGGAATAGGAGTTTATGAGATCGATACAGGTGCCTCCGTTTAAACACGAGTGTGGTTCACAATCGACGATATCCGTCTCACAGTTTCTATCTGTGAAACCATCCTTACATTTACACCCGTAGCTATCAATCATATCTGTACATGTTCCATCATTCTGACATGGATTGCTGTCACATTCATTAACATCTGAAAAATGGATGCAAAAGAGAATAAAGAAGAGCGCATAACAAGCCCTGCATACCAGGGGAAGTTGCTGCATTTACAGAAAAAAATCTGAATCTGAACTTTTTAGTAAAAGTTAAATAAAAATGTGAAACAGATTTGTAAAGTTACTATAATATGGTTAAAAAATACATTTTGTCCTTAATTATCACTGTCTTACGAACAGAAACGAATGTAACAAAAGGAAAGATAAACATAGATTTCAATCACTCTTCAGCATTAGGCAATGATGTGAGTCATACAAACACTGTTTTAAAACACTATGATCATGATATTTAGTTGTTTTCTATCCTTTTAAATCAGAGATAAATCGATAGATTTACCAATGCATTGATTCACTGATGTCATCCCTTCTCCTATGGTTGTATTTATACCAGGACACAACAGACACCGACGCTTTCCGTGATTTGGTTGGTAATATCTCCTTGGACATAAAGTACATGGTGCTAGACCGTCAGGAGAGAAGCTACCTGGCATACAAGGTTCTGAAACAAAGAACACTTTACGACATCAAGGAAAATTGTTCTGAACCGAAATAGGTATCCTGTTTTTGACGATGTTTTCTTTCATTCTATGTATGTGAAATGTCTAACCTCGCTTTGAAATTTATCACATCAAATCAGCACAAATATGTCGTCATACCTCTACATTGCTGCCCATCGGTTGATCCTAGTGCACTGGTTGTTGTTCCATCTGGACACTGGGTACACGTTGTCTGACCATGCTCTGGTTGGAAATATCCGATTGGACATAATGAACATACTCCAACGCCAGTTTCTGAATATGATCCTGCAGTACACTCCTCTGAAATACATTAAGGTGGTATTTTAACAAGTTTTGGATAATATTTGATTTATGACACATTTTTTTGACAAAAGCTTCTAAAACTTGACTAAATTATTATAATGATAGCTTTTATTTATGGTCAAAGGAACTTTGTTACTCACTGAGGCATTCAGTTTCATTACGACTTCCATCTTCGATTGTTGTGAAACCGTCTGGACATTTCTTGCAGACTGTCTGTCCTGCTTCGTCTTGGTAAAAGCCTTTATCGCAGAATACGCATTTCTGAGTCACATTGAGATAGTATGTGCCCTTCATACACATGACTGAAATCAAATTACGTACAATGAAAAGTCACTTTATTTCCATCTTTGTATGGATTATCTTTTAATACTCATTACACGGAAGAAGTAACGTTTATCGGCAAGTGGACTGTCCTTGCTGCTTGACCCTCAAATTTTATGAGTAATAGTATATTGATTCATCAATCCCTTGATATATCTAAGCGTAATTACACAGGATATCGTCAAATTTAGTAAAGAACCAAGTATATGACTAAAACTTAAGATACTCGTCATGCATGATTGTTTTGTTTCTAAGTGTGTGATATGGCAAGTTAATATAAGATACGAGTAGCTATTAAAATAAGATACAGGAATTATGTCACTAATATCAAATGGAGCCACTATTTGCCAGCTATGTTCATTAGGTACACTGCTTATACGTATGGGGTTTGGCTACTATTATGGTTATAGACCTCAACCGACACTCTTCGATGACAAAGTAGACATTCACACGGCATTAAGTAGTTTATTTGAGTATTACGGAATCAGGTTGGAGATTAATGATAGCTACGAACTTACCACAAACGTAATCGATATTGTCAGCCATATACGGGCTATCACAATTAATTTCAGCAAAATTGTCATAGTTCAAGGAATCGCTTTTCAGTTGAAATTCGTAATCCTCAAATGCTTGAAGCTGGAAATTTCCACCATCAATGGCATCTTGAACATTGTCCAACATTTGTATCATGGCATCTTCCGCATCGAATACATCATATATCATGTCTTGATCAGGATTGTTAATAATGTTTTTTTCGAATTTGAAAGTAATTGTCAGAGTGAATTGGAGATCGCTTCTTTTGTTACGTTTCAGGATTGGGATTTCTCCTTGTCTATTGAGGTCTTTTTGAATGATTTGCTGTTTACGTTTAAGTCTAATGGTCAACATCTCAGACAGAATGTACGAGGAGGCACGTTTTCGCCTTCTAGTTGTGGACCCACAGAATACTTCAACTCCTTCGACGGTACAATCATCTGTTGTAGTGCAAGCATCTTGAAATCCAGATGACATTAACAACTCAAGAAATTTCTCCTTTATGTACAACTCAGCTTCTGCAGTGGGGCATTGATTTGTGTAATATTGGAGATCACTTGAAAGAAACGTTCTGCCAGCGTCTCTGGTATCTGTAATTGATGAAGCATATACCATTAATGATTATATTGGTTGCCCTAGCGTAGTATAAAACCCTGGAGCTAAATTCAAGAATACAGTGGGACTTAAAGGGGTAGAACACGATTGGAACTAATTTGGTACAATTGGATGGTGAAGTAATGTCTTAAAACCTGCAAATGTATGCTTATCTGCCTTTCGTTTTACGTTACACACTTGCTTTATGAGTTAACTTATTTGTTATATTGTGACATTCAGTTGTAGGGCGCCTAACATTTTTGAGAAATTTGAAAATTTTGAAGATCCAACTATCCCAAATTAGTTCCAATCGTGTTGTAGGTTTTCCGTCTGTTTTATCTCTTAACAAAGCCATTAGCTGAACACAACTTATAAAGAACCTGGGATTGAGTATTCTTTGATAGCACACTGCCGATAAATTTGTCCTAAAAGTGACGGCATTTCCACACATTGCAGCTCAAGGATCTATACAGCGTTGACCCGACAATGCCAATCATCAAATCAATAGAACATACTAATAGTGTTGTTTACCAATTCCAATTGAACACCAACTTTTCCTTAAGGTAGCTACATACCTTTTAGACACTTTCAGATTTTTATTTTTTTCTCAATTGAACACGTCCCAAATCCCAATAAAGTATACATTTTCTGAAAGCCCTGATATAGAGCTATCCGACCGTGCACAGTATACGGTCATTATTTGCATAAGAGTCACGTGACAAGCGTTTTGCTGAACCTTCCAAAAACCGGTTTTCCCGCCTTATGCGAACATGCTGCAAGATTTCCGGTTGGAATTTCTTCATTGACAAGCCTTGACAATATCCTTCAAAACCGTGTCTGGGATTTTCTTTATATGCCTTTGTTTTTTTTTAATGCGCTCTAAAAGGTGTTAGATGAAGGTGATTTTCAAGGAATTTTAATTATCACGCCATATAATTTGAATGGAGCCTCCGGGAAAAAATCGCAGACACAGTTTTGAAGGATATTGTCAAGGCTTGTCAATGAAGAAATTCTAACCGGAAATCTTGCAGCGTGTTTGCATAAGGCGGGAAAAACCGGTTTTTGGGAGGTTCAGCAAAACACTTGTCATGTGACTCTTATGCAAATAATGACCGTGTACTGTGCTTGGCCGGATAGCTCTATATCAGGGCTTTCAGAAAATGTATACTTTATTGGGGTTTGGGACGTGTTCAATTGAGAAAAAAATAAAAATCTGAAAGTGGCTAAAAGGTATTTAGCTACCTTAAGTCTTCCAACAGGATTAATGAGATGTCAATGCTCAGTTTTGTGTCAAAGCATGCTGAAATCACATGTACATCCGCACCATGCATTGGCCATCAACAAAACCACAGACAGAACCACTCAAAGTATTTATCATAAAATCAACAGCCGTTTTTGACATTTGGCAAGACATCATTCCCTAAACGACACAAACACTTTTCAAATATCTAGCACCAGCAGTGACCT
This sequence comes from Ptychodera flava, assembly GCA_001465055.1. Lineage (NCBI taxonomy): Eukaryota > Metazoa > Hemichordata > Enteropneusta > Ptychoderidae > Ptychodera > Ptychodera flava. The sequence continues at coordinate 30,883 of LD342765.1, forward strand.
TTCAAAATCAATAGACCATTCATACTCTCCTGGATCCATCCTAATACAAAACAGAAGTTCCACACCCTTCAATGATCATCAATAGTTGGGGGTCTATATCCATCCAGCCCAATCCTTGAATTGACGTAATACTAAACTTTTATATTCACTGTCTATCCATATATCAACGAATGTTCTACAACCTGCACTGTCAAATACTGAATGAACAGACTTTCTACACCCGGTTACATTTATCTGTCTACTGTAATGTATATCCCTAGTTCAACAAAATACGCATCTATTTCGTCATGCTGTCAAAAGATAAAAGACTGGAATAGTTGTAATTCTAGCAAGACACTCCTGAATTTTGTCAGTTTACTTTTTGGCAAACATGTCTCTCGTACCTTTCTAAAAGGTAACCTTTTAGGAAACCGGGCGGCCTGGATTGAAAGGAAAGAAATGAAAGAAGAATGTTCTAAGACATTTGCAGTTATAACTATCATTAGTATTCAACTTCAATTGTTCAGTGTTAGATATGGGGAGGATGTAAACTGTGAATCAAATTGTATCTACTATTTCCGCAACACCTTACATCATTTGCTGACAGTACTTAGGTGGTCTCATTATAAATCTCACAAAAAAGTTGTATCCAAATTTCATTTCTGTTTGAGTTGTCTTTTGTGTCATTTTCTCTGGGTTTCTACTCTTTGTCGTTCATACTCAGATCAACAAAATATTGTGTTGCCTTCATTACTCCTACCTGATGTAAAGAAAATAGTAGCAGCATGAGACTAAGAAAATTGGCAGAGTGCATGATAAACAAGAAAACTTGATAGTACAGAGATTGTTAATGTTTAGTTAAGGGGTCTGGACCATCAAGACTTTCAAATTTAAAATGGGCCCCAAAACAATAAAAATGTTTTGGCTCATGCTAGGGGGATTAACGATTAAGAAAAAAATTGATAAAATGTTTTCTCAGCTGGCAACTACTCGTTCCTTGAGTAAACATTTATAGTTTGTTGTAATTATTACTCAAAATGTGTCGTAAAGATGACATACTTGAACAATCAGGAACATAATCATGGGACCACGTGCCAGATGTAGTGCAAACATATTGTTGTGGTATCTTCTGATTGTCAATTCGTGGAACATTGAAATTTTCATTGCAGAAGACCGTGCATGTCAGTCCATATATGAGTTCGCTGCATCCAACAGCTCCATTTTCTGGCGGTCGTAGTGCAGGGCACGTTTTCCCTGAAATAAAAGGTACTGGTCTTTCGATATGTAGGTACCATTGTGAAAGCTATTAACGTTACATAGCAGCTGACCATCACACAATATAGGTGTACTACAACTGATGATGCATTTCCTCGTATGTCTTCTCCGAAAGAAATTTGCTTAAGTTTCACAGATAATTTTAGCATTAGTGAAATGGAAAGATAGATTACTGTCGTATCCGTTTTTGACAGCGACACAATATTGTCAGCGGTATCACAATATCGATGTCTTATACAGAGAAGTGACATTATTTGAATGAATTAGAGACTGGTCAGTTTCTTTGGCCTGGGGGGGGGGGGCGGTGGATTATTTTTTGCCGACGTCAAAAAGTGGCTGACCCCCCTATTCCAAATTTTGAAAACAGGGTGAACCCCCCCCATTCCGAATTTCGAAAACAGGGTGACCCCCCCCCTGCACGCGACAACTGTAAAACAAAAGGTGGACACAAATTTATATATATATATATATATATATATATATATATATATTACATATATTTATATTTTAACAGTCATTCTGTGTTTTAAAGAAATTGTTGACATGTCACTTGTAAGATATGAATTTCAAAGTGTTAATATTAAAGTTTGAATACAGTACATTTTGAATGAGCTGTGAATGTATTTCACACTTTCTATGCTTAACCAGATGTCCTGAACTGTTGTACAGAAATGGATGTCGATCATTAATATCAAAGAGGAAAAAGCAGTAAATCAAAAATTTTGATTGGTGTTAAGACTTGCCAGCCTTCAAATTAAATCTCCTGAGGAGCCATAGAGAGGCAATTTAGCCAAATCTGATGTGTGCAGTGTCTGAGATGACCTTTTCTTGTAACATTGAAACCATAAAAGCACAGCTAATAATGACAAAAACTGCCTTTTTAACTGTTATTTTGGTCATAAAAAGCATCATTCTACAGAAAACCTGAGACACAAAGGAAAACAGTTGCATCAATGAGAAGGAAAGATATCTTGTCATTTTTCTATCTCTAAAATAAGTCACTGTATCAAATATATATTGTGAAATATTTATGCATGGGATTGTTGCTTTCTCATACTGAATTCTCATACAGAGAACAGAAAAGTATCAGGAATTTGTCATCCTTTTCATATGAAATGCATATTTCATAACGGTACACTTTCACTTAGCAAAAATCAAGATATCTCTGGCATATATCTCTGATTTATTAAAGTATGGCGCCCGAAGGGTGCGGAGAAAAATGTGAAACATCCTGATATCTCTGATATATATGTCTTGTATATTAAAGTCATGCACAGGAAGGGCGTGCTGAAAAATGTCTGATATATTAAAGTAATGCGCTTGAAGAGCATCTCTGATATACGTATCTCTGATATACGTAAGCCTGATATGTGAAAGTTGGGGGTGCTGAAAAATATGTCTGATTATTAAAGTTACGCGCCCGAAGGGCGCCGAAAAATGCAACTGAATGATGAAATTTGAAGCTGACACGATGCATTTTAGGCAATGATGAGCCTGTGTTGAAATTCAAAAACACGCTGACCCCCTCCTATTGGGCATTTCAAAAACATGGTGACCCCCCTATCACCAAAGTAAAAAACTGGGTGACCCCCCAAATGAATCCACCGCCCCCCCCCCCCGGCCGAAGAAACTGACCAGTCCCTAACGCACAGTATCTCTCATGGCGGTCTTATTCTTTACTTGCACGTCTCATATTTTCTTAGTATCAACTTGTGTATGATACGGCAATTCAGAGGAAATGACTCTATCAAGTTTTAAAATTTATATTTTCGTGAGTTTTGCTCTCAACCGTCAATTTTTTAATGATTTTCCAAGACATGTCGTTCTACTTAAGCCTTGTTAACGAGGTTAACACTTCTCATTTCAATTTAATCAAATAAAACGATGTTGACGGTTGATATTCCCTATTATTTATATGTATTCAATTGTGGATGAATTTTAAAATCTATCGCCTAGACAACAATAAAAACTGAAGTAAGTTTATAGATTCATCGTGAGAACACTAAACTGTACACCTCGAGTCGTTGAATTTACGTACATAAAATACTCAGTATCTCTTTAGGGGTGTATCAAATGTAACCCTAAATTGCACATCAGCCTACAGACGAACATTTTACAATTTGATTTCTTTAATAAAGTGTTATTTACCCGTAACTTCAATGTTGAATTGACATGATACTGTATTTCCATTGTCAACATTTTCAGCAAGATATACAATAGTATGAGTGCCTATTGGTAATTCTGCATATGGCAAATCATTATAATTGTTAGTTATGAGAAGGTCGTCGCCGGTTGGTTCCTCAAATACAGGTTCTTGCCACGTGATGTTATTCGAATTCCCTTCGATTTCGAAAGTCTGGTCAGATGGACAATGTTGAACTATCGGTTCTATGTCGTCTGAAATAACAAATATACAGATAAAAGAGGCATGTTTAAAGAAACCTAACCGATTGGAAGATTTATCCCGTCAAAGTTTAAAGATGTATACTATGCCGTGCTCGTCAATAGTTGAGACTCTGTCAAGAGTCAATTACGGCGACGTAACTTGCCATAAATACTCAATATACGGCAAGTTTTAAGCCCGTGAATATTTTTAATAATATCTTTAATAACCTCCGAATTTACTAAATTTTACCACACTCGACAAACAGGAGACTGAGAATACACTCAATGCAGCGTTCTAGCTTGCCGTGAACAATGTCTTTACACTGCAACAGAGCACTTTCACCATTGGATGTTATTTGATAATATCTTTACTATGGAACAAACTGTTTTATCAATTTTTACAATTTGTCGAACTAACAATATCTGGCTACTTCATAAGCTACTTCATGCTGCAAATGAAATGCATATCAAGTGAATGGATTTGAGTATGATCTAGCGTCATTCTCGGACACACACTCAACTGTATGACTACTCGTCCGTCAGTCTATATATTCACATTTGCTTGTACAATTTTCATAAAGAATGTTTTCCTTTAATTTGTTGTGATTAAAATGTTAACAAAGGCATTTGCACAGACCTTTAACGTTTAGTTTATTCAGTCGGGTGCCATGAGAAAAAAGCCAAATTAATGTGCTCGGCGATGCTCTGCCCATTAATACTTGACTTTCCTCCTGCCCATGCAAATAAACAAACTTTAATGATCAACGCGTCGCTCTTTATTCCTTCGATGACATACCAGCCGAACGTTTATATATTTTTTTACATTTGTCGTGATAAGGTAATGTGCCTTACGTACCTGTGACATGAATATCGAAGGTACAGTTCACACAGTTATTGTAATTGTCGCAGAAACTGTATAGAACTGTGGTGGATGCAGTCACCGTGTATGGTGATGTTATATCAGCTGGTGATTTTGTAATAGACAGATCAACACCCGAATTATCTACAGCTGTTGGTTCATTAAAATTCACCTGAACTCCAGTTACATCAGTGATGGTGGCATAAATCGGGCCGGGGCATGATGAAACGGTTGGCGCCTGCAAATCTATGATATACCAGGAAAGTATTATCGGCGATTAGACAATAACAAATATCCGACTTTGTTATCAAATATTGCGAGGACACGTCTATTATCTGTCTCATTTTTTGGCACTTTAGTATAGATTCGCTGATATACAATGAGAACATTTACGGGTTACAATAATGTGCTACTTTGAAGCATAACATTTGTAGGTTGAAACAGATTTGTTATTCATTAAATATGTTTGTATGAATCAAGGTGAAATAACGTCTTACCTTGACACGTGATACTGGTTGAGATATTACGATTCCATTCACCGTTGTTCAAGCACGTTACAGGTGATGTATCGGACCCAGTCAATGTGAATCCATTTGGACAGTAAAATGTACAAGATGTGCCCCTGGACGGGTTCAGCGGACCGGCACAAAATATTGGATACACTTGTACAGACTGGTCTAATGTCAAAGCTTGGCAAGTATTAACTATTCAATTAAGAAGATAAATACTAATGCATGACTATGCCTCAAATAATAGCATATTTCACTGTATCAATTGTTTGTAAATTTTCAAGATATTTTTGAATTGAATATATGGTAGAGCCATTGGCACGGCAAATCACACAATATCATAATGCCATATTTGTGTACAACTATTTCAGACAGTGATCATATCACGTATGTGCGTCATATTCGACGTTTGACGGACACCTTTGTCTATATTCGTGACTTTTTTCTTTTTCTCAGCTTTTTGAAATTTTGCATAATTTTAGCCCGGTTCTCAAGGTTAGACAAAGGCGTGACATATGACAGAATAGAGAACATCGCTTGTGCATTGACTTTTGACAAGTATGCGATCGACTTCATATCGCATCGAAATTGTGGCGTTCTTTTTGGAAGATTAGTATGCCTCTTACCATATCAGTAAAATACCCAATGTATAACTAACTTTCGTTAGTCTTTCCGGTGATCATTTTGAAAACAATGATTGCAAAAGTCAGAAACTGATGTCAATATCAATACAGTTTGATATAATGTTTGTGATATGTGTGTGTACAGAGAGAGAGAGTGTGTACAGAGAGAGAGAGAGAGAGAGAGAGAGAGAGAGAGAGAGAGAGAGGAGGGAGGGAGAGACGGAGTACTGTGTGTGTGTTATTAAACGGAATTCATATGAGCAATTAAAGCTGTGTACTTGTCCACTCACTCTTCCACCAATGTCATAAAGCAGGATATATAATTTAATCAGGCAAAACTCATCTTACCTTCACAGAGAGGCTGTATGTCTGTCTGCCAATATACAAGACCACCATCATATTCACATGTGAATGTGTCTGAACCAGTCAATGTGTAACCGTCCTGGCATTCAATGGTACAAGAACTTCCATAGGCGTTATCACAAATACTGACTGTTCTACCATACGCGGGTAGGAATAGCGCAGAACAACGCCGAACTGAAAAATATTAATACAATGCATATTATATTAACTGTGAGAACAATACGAAATCAGAGAATCAGCTAATCTATGTATGTTAGTATACTCACTGATAACAGAGAGTCTGAAAGAGCATGTGTTTTCGTTCCCAGCCAGGTCAATAGCCGTACATGATACAAAATATTCACCAGCTTGGAAGACGGAACCTGATTGGTAGTTGCAGGACACAGCTGAAACATGTCCGTCATTGTCTTCAGCAGCAACATCAAATTCAACATTTGTTGAGGTAGAAGATCTGTTAGCATAGGCGATCACATCATCTGGACACGATGAAAAGGTAGGATCTTCTTCATCTATCGAATAGACAAATGAAATTACACAACGCAAATCTAAGATCAGTCGCGGCAAACTGCAACATCATCATGTCTCTGTGTCGTTCTCACTCTTGCTCCTCACGCAGAAATCTTTCTGCAATTTCCTTTTAACTGCTGTAATAATTCGCCCAGACTAGCCACTTGGTCAGTTTGCTGCACAAAACCGATCGACTACTAAGATAGAGCATATAGCCAAACTCATGAATCCATTAGCCCTCAATTAAAATCAAAACTTACCAACACAACTGATTGTTGAGATGTCGGAGGACCACTGTCCGTTTGCGAGACAAAAGACAACCTGTCCATCGACAGGTTTTACCACAAATCCGTTTTGCGTGCAAGAAAATGAACATATATCTCTGTAAGCTGGATTTATCATACATTGTGATGGTAGAACATCCATTCCACTTGGCAGAACTATACTTGGACATGTGGTTTCTAGATACAAGAAAAACATAACAGACGATGATTATCTATTTGAAAAAGGACCTTGCATTTAAGTTTAGGTGATATAGGTCTTAGTTATCGTCTACGTACCTCTCTATTCATTTGTAGGGAGTGACATTTGTATACATACTGGTATTAATGAAATCTAGCCACCGTGAAATACGACGAACATTTATGGGATCAAAGTAAAGCCACCAAAGATAATATTTTGAAATCTCCACTTACCAACACATGAAAATTCCGTACTTGTCCAAGTACCATCTGCTAGGCATTGCTTTTGTGAGTCACCTATACCTTGGTAGCCATGCTCACAGTAAAATGTACAAACTGTGCCAAAGTTTTCAGAACCAGGTACGCTTGCAGAACAGCCAGATTTGATTGCATTGATAGGAGTAGCCAGTGATGGACACGTGACGACTATACGAGTACAGGAAATAGGAAAACTATGTTATGTCAACGATAAATACTTGGAACAAATCAAACTACATTTTGGTAGATTTTTTACTTTAGAAAGCATTAATGCTATGTTTCTTTGTACCGTACGGTTGTACCGGAAAGCATGTCAGCCATTGCTGAGACAGACCAAATAAACAACACACATCTCAAAATCAAACGAAACGCAGAGATCGTTCCCTGGCGTATAGACTCAGTAAACGTTGCTCTGTCAAGACGATTTTCTTGTTCGCAAGGAAACAACGGAAAGAAAAAACTATTGATTCTGCTCCCAAAACGCACACAGACACAGACATACTACCACAAACGCACACACAAGGTGAGAAATCATTATCAAAGTTTACCATCACATCTGGTCTGTGTACCATTCCAGTACGCCACGTCAGTACCAGCTGCTAATTCACACGTTCTGCTTTCGGATCCCTCTAAAACATAACCATCGTTACATGTAAACGAACATGCAGCGCCGACCATGTAACCATTACACTGAATTCCACCGCTGATAGGTGCTTGTATCGACGGGCAACGTGTTACTGAAATGTACAAAGGGTGTGTCATTATCTACACAAGTGGTATCACTAGCGATGTAGCAGACATATTGCAGATAAATGTCACGGGTCTGTCCAAAGGAAGCAGCGGAGCATTTAATTACACATATTTTCATTTTACGTAATTATCGAAGATTCTTGAGAGGCATGTTTACAAGAGTTTCTATGATTATCTTCAAACAAACAATCTTTTGATCAGCTCGCAGTCTGGTTTTAGACAATTTCATTCATGCCACACTGCACTTCTTAAGCTTACAGATCAACTTTTAAATAATATTGATCTGGGTTTGTATAATGGTTTAATGTTTTTAGATCTATGTAAAGCTTTCGATCTTGTTGATCATCAAATTCTCATTAGAAAGCTTTCTATTTATGGTGTCACTGGTTCCTCTTTAAGCTGGTTTCGATCGTACCTCACTGATAGGAGTCAGTTTACCAGCTACTTAGGGGAGAAATCATATACTTTACCAATTGTATGTGGAGTACCTCAAGGCTCCATTTTAGGACCACTCATATTTCTGATTTTCATAAACGACCTTCCTTTGTGTCTAAACATGTGTAACTTAGACATGTTTGCTGATGATCAAACTTTATGTGTATCTGGGGATGGTATTGATGAAGTTGAAAAAACAATTCAGGACGATGTGCTACCTATCTCTACCTGGGTTAACAACAATGCGATGTCCATCAATACCACGAAGACAAAGAGTATTTGTAGCGTCAAACCCGAAGGTTAAAAATTTAAAAGAGTCAAATGTAACAATTAATGTATGTATAAACAACTGTGAGATTTCGAATGTTTTCAGTCACAACCTTCTCGGTATTGAGATTGACAGTACTCTAAGTTGGGATAATCATGTAAATAAGTTGTGTAAGAAATTATCCATGAGAATAGGAGTCTTGCAAAGGCTGCGTCCTTTAACTCCTCATAGTGTCCTTATTTCAGTTTACAATGCCACTTTTCTTTCTGTTTTCGATTATTGCTGTACTGTATGGGGAAACACCACAAAGAGTAATTTACAAAGAATTTACAGGCTTCAAAAGAGAGCGGCCAGGGTTATTTTAGGTGTTGACATTACAGTTTCTACACGTACACTTTTCTCTCGCCTTCATTGGCTACCCATTGACTTTCGAATTATTTCATTGCTGTAATGACCTTTAAAATCTTGAATGGGCTTGCACCTGATTACTTACACCAGTTCCGTTATATCTCTGACGTGAGTAATATTAATACCCGTAGTTCTAGTAATAGGAATTTATACGCTCCAATTTTCAAAACAGCTACGGGACACAGATCGTTCATTTATAGAGCCACAACGATTTGGAATAATATTCCTAATTCAATCCGAAGTGTTGAAAGACTATCGCAGTTCAAATCTCAATTGCGCAATTTTCTTTTTCAAAAATTCATTACTGAGGGTTCATCACTGGATTAGATGCTTTAGTTGTATCTTTTCTTTTTTTCTTTTGATGTATAATTAATTACTCTGTATTGATTTGTTGCTTTCTTGACGAGGGCTCTGATGTAAATTACAATTCATTTGTAAACTCAGATTACCCTCTATAAATAAAGAGTAATAATAATAATAATAATAATAGAACTACTAAAAGAAAATAACTTCTTGATGAAATGTCCCAGCTAAATTGAATATCATAACTACCTTGAACTTGGACAATTACACTGCAAACGGCAAAGTTTCCAGCGGCATCCGTGGCAGAATATAGAATCGTTGTAAAACCTTCGTTGAAACGATCACCTGGTCCTTTGTGCCCGCTTTGTCTGTGAAAGTGACGACAATTAGATCGGGACTGTGATACAATGGGGTTAATGCTATACAGACAACGAACAATAAAACGTTTAGTTTTAAATAAAAGAATTCGAACATTTGTTATTACCAGAGTTCGTATAATTGACAGCGTAAAGTAACTGCAAATTACATTGATTTATATTGCAGTAGATTCTTCCTTTTCGGTTCTCTTACCCTAATTCAGCTAATTGTATCTTCATGATCCCGTATTCAGACAAACTTTATAAACACAATTGAGTAAAATAATAAACACACCTTTCCACAGTTAAATTACCGGAGTTATCATTGGCGGCTGGTTCTGAGAAGGTTATGACAGTTGACGTCATTCCATGGTCAGCGTTGGCGGTGATGTATTGAGGGCATGGTATTTCGAATCGTGGAGATTCCACATCTAAAGGGAAAATATGTGAAGGTACTTTACTGTGAAACTGCATTGTATAGAACAATTGCAGCTACAAATGATATCTAGTACGCGATATAGGAAAATGATGTTGAATATTCTCATACAACCACGCCAGAGCAAGATTCTGATAATAATTCACGGCGAAGATACAAAATTTGAAAAGATGTTTTTATTTACCTTTGCAAGTGGTTTCTCTGACATCATTCCATCGTCCACTGGCTGTACATTGCTTACTAAATGGTCCACTTTGTTGATAACCCGCATTACAGCTAAGATAGCAAACAGTTTCAAACGGCAGCCAGGATTCAGTCTGGCATTTTAAAGGCGTGACATTTCCATTCTCGATGTGGTGTGGACCAGGGCAGGTGACTTGAACTGTAAAACGAAACAAATTTAATTGGCATATTCAAAATGTGTCGTCAGGACTTACTTTTGTTTTCCGTTCCATATTTGATTTTTGTTCACAATTTTACACGTAATCTAAAACTTTCCCAACTCTCTATACCTTAGTTTGATTTGCAAACTGCATATAATCATTTCTCATACAGTATACTGCAATCATAAAGGACCTTACCATCACACTGAAAGTCATCACCCGTCCATGACTGATCTGCAGAACATTGTCGTTCGATTGACGTCATACCGGTACCAGTCATGTATCCTTCGTCACAATAAAAATCACATACAGTGGTGAATTCCACAGTTGCAGTAGGACAACCTGAAGCGTATCCATTTTCCACCGCGGGAACATCACACGTCAACGCTTCAAAGGAAAGAAAGCAAATGTCAGCGAAATCAGTGATGCATACGGTAAAGAAAAACCTCGAACAGTAAGATGGTCGATTAAAATCAGTTTGAACAAACGGTATGAGTTGAACAAATTTTGGCATCGTTAAAATTACTTCTAGGGTCCTATTATTACTATCATTTTTAGCAGCTGAAAATCCTTTCAAAGTAAATATTTGCCTGTTCCTTATTTTACAGTACTAGGATAAGCTACGAAGTCTCTGTAGTACTCTATCGGAGATGAAACAAAATCAGACAATTGAACACACAAGTAGATTTTACCAAATATCAACACACTAAGGAAATCTTACTGATCTCAACCTTTCACTGTCGTCAATTGAAGGGCAAAATGTTCAATAAGTGAAGCAATGCAAGTGATTTACTATTATTGGTGCTTAATGCTTTAAGTCATTCTCTTACGCTGGCACTGTGGTAAACTGTTAGACCACGTTCCGTCCTCTGACGTATAACTGCTTTGTTCACATTTCCTGACATGAATTGATGCACCAGTTGATAAGTTGTATCCAGGGTTACATTGAATTTCACACTCTGAACCAAAGACAACATTGTCTTCACAGTTCCCGTGCCCCCGTACCAAATTGACAACTCCGTGTTGCGGTGTATAAAATCCTCGACACCTGGTGACTTTAAGATGAAAAGAAAATGGATAGACCACGGGCATGCTGACAATTGATGTTGCCTTATTCAGTCATGTTAATATAACATAAATAATTTTCCATGTGGATGTGCGGGTTGAATGTCTCTTTCATAGCAGAAAATATGGTAAATTAATTGATAATTTACATTGACTCCGTCACAATTATTATTGGCAAGATTAATGATGACATGCAAAAACAAAGCCACCAATTTTAATAATTTTTGTTTTCTCCTCATTTATTCAAAACCATGCATTCATTGCTAGGATGGCTAGAGTGATGTTGCCTAATTAAAATAAAGACATCAGATTCTGTAGCATTAAGGAATGAAATGAATTGCAAGTAAGAATTATCATTAGAAAACTAACACGACCATGTCTAGGGGCTGACTGTACCAAGTCACGATAAAGTTGTTGTACACAGCATGTTGAGTTCAATTGAGTTTAATACATACATCATTCCAGAATCACAACTTTACATACCCCGTTTGCTTACCTTTTATTTCTACTTCAAATGTACAAGTAACAGTATTGCCAGCCGTGTCAACAGCCTTGTATAGAAGGCTATGTGTGCCCTCACTGAGTGTGGAAGGTTTACTGACATTTACTTGTGTGGAGTCATACCCCGAGAATGTTGCAGGGAAGTTGATTCCTCTATCGGATGCCTGTGGTTAATAAATCACTTAGTGAGAATATAGAGTAAAGGCAGGCTATCCATTGTTAAACATTGTAATGGAAGAATTCAATGTTTTATTATTGCTTGTAAATAAATAATTTACATCACATTTTTTAGCAAATATAAGTTATTTTTATCATATGACAATATATATTATATCATAGAGACATCTGGGTAGTTCTTAGTTTATGTAATGAAAACATATGGCCTGCAAGTTGTTCATTACATGAAAAGTCTTGTTTTAATGATAGAAAAGTGTGTCTTGAAATTGGAAGTTCAATTTTGTTTGGATGACAATTTTAAAGTTGTACGAAAGATAATGTTAAATTGTCAACCTGGCTAGACGGTATCTTTGCCAAGACTAGCGATCAACATCATTACATCTTACCATGATAGGTTCCCAGTCGGCATATGGCACAGCTGCAGAGATCATGCCCTCTCCTGCATAGACTGTGTTATCAGATGGACAGTAAATCTCAGGATCCGTAACATCTAATTACAGAAGAAAAATTATTATGTCGGTTTCGGTAAAACAACAATACAGCGAAGATTGTGTATTCTTATTGTGTATCTGTTGAAGATGAGATAAACCCATCGCGCTTTACGAATTACTTTTTATCTTGGTTAACCCTTTGAGCGCCAAAGTCAATTCAGTAAACGTTCAAGAACAGTCGTTCACTTTAATGCCAAATTATCATATTGGAAATGCAACCTGTAAAGTTAGTGCACACGTGATAGAAGGAGAAACAAAGTCCCGGATTAAAAGCCTCGGAACAAGAAAATATCCTTTCTATGTATCAGAAGATGAGTAAATAGTGTTCTCAGATCATTAATGATACCTTCACATTTGAGTGGAATTCCGTCCCAGTGTCCTGCAGCCAAACACGTTCTGCTGTATGATCCACTGCCAGTATAGCCGTCGTTGCATTCAGTAAGGCATACACTGCTATAGCTTTGTCGATCTTCGACATCAGTGATCCCACCGTTACAGCTACCAACAAAACCATCCATTGGTGGTTCTAGGGGGTCACATGTAACAACTGTAAAGAAAGGCAATAAAAAACACTTCTGAAATTAGGTAGTTGTGATGCATTATGAGGGATCTTCGAAATACACCCAGAAGAGTAGCAAAACCCAGCCTATTCGGAAACTATGATGCTACGTCATCGATCATTTATGATTTACTCAATGGTTTAATTATTCTAACATTAAAGATAATTACTCACTTTCACATGTAATCGTACCGTTGTCCCAAACTCCAGAGCCTTGACCATTGTCTATGCACATCCGCTGAATCGACGTCGATGGCAGATAGCCGTAGTTGCATGACAGAGAACATACATATCCGTATGCCACGGTGCCAGAACAGCTCTTGTAACCATTTATAGGATCCGGTAAATCTTGCGCATCGCACGTAACAGCTGATAAAAACGTAACATTAACGTTACTTTTTAATTTTTATCACTTTCCCACAAAATGAATGGGTAGCTTCTATAAATTCATAGATTCTGTTGTTTTCACCCATGTATTGTCTGTTTTTGTTACATATTTGTTATGAATTTTTACGTGTTACATTACTTTGATTGTTTAATCTTTCTCCTGGAAATGTATGTCAAAATCGTCATTGATACTTAGTTCTCCACTAGCTGTAACTTTATGGATTCATACCTAAACACATTGGGATCAGTTGTTCCCAATATCCATCTGCACCGCAAGATATGGACATAGCTCCGTCCAAGTAGCTTCCCTGGTCACAGACAAATTCGCAGACACTCCCATGAGGCAGGAAGTTGCTACTCGGAGCACAGTTACTGCTATTCACCATTTCCGTTCCAGGGTAAAGTTGGGGCCGTGGACAGGTCTCAACTTAAAAAGATTGGAGATATATAGAATTTTACATACATACATACATACATACATACATACATACATACATACATACATACTTACATACATACATACGTACGTACGTTCGTACATACATA
>LD342765.1:45267-56980 GCA_001465055.1 Ptychodera flava
CTCTCTCACAAGCAACCGAATAGTAAGTGGTACCACAGAACCCGGGAAATGTTGGTATATTCCTCATACTTTTCGTTTATTTATCTTGAAAGGAAAAAAAGTACATACTAACGATGGTAATGCTTTATTATTCAGTACTTCGTGACATACCTTGACAAACTGCTTCAATTCCATCCCACACTTTTGTAGCAGTACACCTTCGTGCATTACTCCCAACCAGATGGTAGCCCACGTTACATTCAAAATAACACAAGTCATTGTAAGAATTCCCGCATACAGTTCCGTCCATCACGTGACCATTGACGGGTGGCATCAGTTCTGGGCAAGTCACGGCTACTCAAGAAACAGAATGATTACAAGTTTAACTTCCACGTAATTACAATTTCTATAATACAAGGGCGACTACCTTGCTAGTCTTACATGTGACATTGGAACAAGTTATCACATTTTACTCTTGTATGAATTCTAAGAAGTATTAGTAATACCAGAGACTGAAAAGAAATCAAAATGTTAATTTACTCACGTTCACAGACCGGTGGGTTATTTGTCCAAATACCCTTCGGTGGATCACCAGTGGCATTGCATTTTGTATTCGACAGACCAAAGAGTTCATATCCTTCGTCACAATCAAATGAACATACCGATCCCAGTATGTAACCATGTGGACAGCTTAGCCATAGCTTTGGAACGTGTGGTAAAACAGTGCAAGTGACAACTGAAAAAGAGAAAACTATTTTCAGAATACATATATTTATGCAATGTAACTCTTATAGTTTTGACCATAGTTCAGCATTATTTTTCCTAAATGCAAAATATGCAACTTTATACGAGACAAAGTAAATGAATGACTGTAGACAAACATTGGTGTCTCAGTATATAGTAAATTAAGATTGTGTGACGTGAACAATGAGAAGAAGGCATCGTTTTGAGTGACGGTTATAAATGTGAACCAATGGGACAGGTATATGTGCCCTTCATAAAATGATATTGGTCAATAATTTTTTTCAGCAGTAATGCCCTAAGTAATTCCCTTTTATACAGTAGAAGAACACAATTTCCAGGACAAGCAAGAACATTGTTGAATCTACAGAACAAGCTTGAAGTGAAGTCATCGTCAGTTTGAAATGGAAATTTTCAAATTTAAACATCGACGAAGTTTGCCCTTGCTCACTTCTGAATATCAGTTTTGTTTGATAATATCGAGTGCTCTCGCCATGAAATAGTGATGTCAAAGTCTCCAGGGCCTCAACAAAATCATACTTTCCCATGTTATAGCAGAAATTTGACATGAGTCGCCCAAGATTCTTATTATTGTTATCAAGTGCCTTCATGATGGGCAAGCTCGTCGACATGTTTCGACACCTTGCATTGGGACATTTACAGAACTATGTACCAATAAGACAGTGTGGATACACATTGGAAATCTACCACATTCCTCTCAAACAAAGGTATCTGCTGTCGATTATTTGACTGCCATTAATGCCGTACTTTCAACAACACTGTCCATAGGATAAAAGCCATATTTTACCAAGAAAGGGAATAACACGGTATTTACTTGAAAAGTTATTGACACATAACGAAGGTAGTATGCACCTCGAAAATTTGCTCAAACTTTCCTCAAGGAATCTTTTAATCGTTCTCTTTCAAAATCAAGAATAAAAATAGAAGGTCACCGCGCAAATTTTGGTACTAGAGAAACAAATTACCCAAGATTTACCGATATTAGAAATTCAAAATGGCCGCCATCCCTGTGTTAACACTATGGAGAAAAATAAAAAAATTTGAATTTCGAAAAAGTAAGCCGGTGGAAAGTTTTCTTTCACCAAGAGCTTTAAAATGAACCCCCACATGTGGTATATCAGAAGAGAATTGTAAAAGTTTGAGAGTCCGAACGTCTGTCCCCGAGGTGCGTTCTACCTTAGGCCTAAAGCACGCTTAGGCGGTATTTGCAATACAACAGAGGTAATACTGAATATTCGATATCACCGTGAAAGTGAGAAAAATCAAAACACAAACTTGTGTAAATTTAATAATCTCATGTTCCCAATTTTCTAACATATTGTTTAATTCATCAATTAGTAGTTAAAACGAAAAGGGGCACAAACAGAATGGTGAAAATAGTCTGTTTGGGTTGCTGAGATTTTGCAAAGGGTTTAACCACTTTACATATTGAACATTTTACCCCTACACCCACCAAGTACAATCTGTATGGCAATATAGTGTGGTTCACAGAGTCAAAAGCTTTGTAGAGGTAAACAAATGCATACACAACAAAAGATCCCCTTGGTTACAAAGACATTCCCTTATCATTATAG
This sequence comes from Ptychodera flava, assembly GCA_001465055.1. Lineage (NCBI taxonomy): Eukaryota > Metazoa > Hemichordata > Enteropneusta > Ptychoderidae > Ptychodera > Ptychodera flava. The sequence continues at coordinate 47,583 of LD342765.1, forward strand.
GCCTATGTAAAATAAAAATTACTGAATACATGTCTAGAACCGGCCTGACATTCTGCAATGCATTATATTATGTCGGTTAATTCGGTAAATGTTGGGCCAATAGTTTAAGTAAAGTCATGGAGTGGAAGTAAATTTGGTCACGGGAGCTGACTTTTCGTGTAGTGGAACAACGACCCCCCTCCCCTTCTGGATCCATTCATTTGAAACTACTAGTACACCAGCGTCAAAATGGCATTAGATAAAAATGAGATTGTTTGTGCATCTCCGTGTCGGAAAATTAATGTAATATATCAACAAGACCATATGATTTGCTGGTTTCAACTTCTGATACCATAACGATATCGAAAACATTTCTCTGTCTTTGGAGTGCAGATGCAACACCTTTCATTGGGTAATTCCACAATGACATTAAATTACCAACTATCAGACAATAGAGAGGTGTAGTGTGCCAGATGGCAACAGCCATTGTTATTGCAGTAATATCTTTGATTTCTCTTTGAGCGGATCTTATTTGTCTGAACGCTTATTTTATTGGACATAGTGGCATCACGTGGGCGATTGTGATTACCACAGTCACTGTGGTTAAATACAGTTTCGCTGAGAAAATAGAAATCTGTATATAAGCAGTATAGCATCCTTATTATGTAGCTTTGATACTCCTTGCCAAAGTTTTCTTGCTGACATTTGTATTTTATTTTATTTATTTGTGTAGTTTGGCAATTTGTCCTTTAAGCTCAGTGCATCCTTTTTTATATAATAAGCTAATACAGTATTTTATGTGACAATACAAAAAGCATGTTTAAATTTGGTCAGTTCTCTTTTATTACCTTTCACAAGAATTGAAAACAAGCACGTTCCAGTGTTTCCCGCGCTGTCTGTCGCAGTATACTTAATGATATGATATCCTTGGTCAAAAGTACTTGCCGGTGGCGAACCTTCAGACAATACTACACTGACATTCTCCAAAGAATTGTCGTCTGCTATTGGTTGATCCCAGGTCACCGTAACTTCTGAACTACCTTCACTTGCGTAGATCTTTTGTGAGTCAGGACAGAATGAAAACTGAGGGGGCTCGACATCTGAAGATGTATAGAAATGGGTAAGATTGTGAGCACAACTTTCAATGAAAAAGGATTATATCTGTTCCGTGTGCCAAGACACGATTTATCAGGAAGACTTTCTGTCACACCGATTTTTGGCTTCACAATGTATAACGTCAATAGACTGAGTATTCTTATAGTTGAAATAGTCAAGTGAAGATGATGTGTACAGGACAGCTAGGAATTTACTCGATTATCAGTCTAATCGACCAGCAGGATTTAAAAGTTCAAAAATTGAATTACATCACAAAAAATTTCATTTCTTCTGTAGAATGCCAAAGCTTTCATCGTTACCGTAGACTTACCTATACATGTTGGTGGTGAGCCACTCCATTGTGCTGATGGTGAACTAGAAGTCCCTGACGGACCCGAACATACAATTGAAGATATTGTAGAAACCGTATATCCATTTTCACAGGTGTAAAGACATACACTGTATTGGTAGTTAGAATCAGTACAGGACACCGAGCCATGTTCGATATTTTTTAAAGGTGGCTGGCAAGTGCGCCCTGTAATGTTTATAAGAAATAAGACATTGTTTGGGAAGAATTCATTGTTTAAAAATTCAAAGACTGATTGTTTTGTGTAATACAGTATTCATTATGGATATTGTTTATTTACCTCCTATTGAACGCAACGATAACCTGATTATCCGAGGATGACCATTTAAAGCCCCAATAGATGCTAATTTTATGCATTATTTTCATGATTTTATTTTCGAACCAGAGTTGGTTCGTTTAAATTTACTCGCTGAAGGACGTGTATTGAAGTATCACTGCTCGCTGATTTGGACCATGCCTACACATTTTAACAGGTTTAATAATAAATGGGTGCCGCACCCATAAAATGGCGCCCCACGGGAAAATACAAAAAACAGTATTTTCCTGCACATATACATCGTGATCATAACAGAAACAAGTATGATGCCTTTTGCTTGAATGCATCACACGGTGGCTAACAATTTGTTGTTTTATTTTCTCTGTCATATGACAAGTTTTTGAAAATTGCGGGAAATCTAAAATGACGTTAAAACCTTTGAATTTACATGTCACTCATGACACTCATGGCAGCGTTATACACTTTTGCAGTCTCTAATGGGTCTTACTCTAAGAAACATCTTGGAAAACTAAGGATATTTTGTGATCGGTTTATTAAAAATTTGCAGCTATTGGGGCTTTAAAGTGTTGAGTGTTGAGGATGTACCAGAAATGCATTATTGAACGGAAAACAAACACTTCAATATAAAGTGTCACTAAGTTTTAAGATCAATACATAGGTGTTCTTGAAAGTTAATAGCAAATGAACTCATGCATGTATTATTTATTATTGCGTTGCGCACAGCAAAGCGTAATTTTCTCAAAACCACTTACATACAAAGTTTCATTCAATTTTGATTAATTTACCGACCCAAGATGAAAGTTTTAGTTTGGTACACCTTTTAGCATGACAAGCAGTCCTGAGTTGGGTGAAAAAGCAGAGCAGGATTATGCAAAAATATGCAAATAACTGGAATTATTAGCTTTTTTCTCCGTTTTCAACATTTGAAAAAACAAATTAACTCCACTCAGGCTGGCTTAAAGTTTGTCAAATTTTCTCGTCATGTTCTCTATATACAATATACGAAAAGACAATTTTGCATGGAGATAAAGTTCTTAAATTTTGTGTAAGAGTCATTTCAATTTTGGTTATTATTATTTTTATCAATACTTTTGAATGACAGCCCTTTTCAACCCCTGCCATATAAGAATGACGATAGATGATGCAAAATGAAATCGTCGTTTTTTTTCTACGCATCGAGCTTCAAATGATACAGACACGATTGGAACTAATTTGGTAGGATTGGATCTGTATATTTTTCAAATTTCTCAAAAGCGTTATATGTCCTGAAACTGAATGTGCAATATTACAGTTTACTCATAAAACAAGTGCATTGTTTAAAGAGTAAGCAGATGAGCTTACATTTGCAGATTAAACCGACATTTGTTCACTATAAATTTCGTAAAATACGTACTATCAAGTTTTTAAGTTGAATTTATCTTTATCATTAATACCAAACTTAAAGGTTTTATACCCTGAATACGTATTCATTTCATCTTCGTCTAAGCTATTGATACCATACTAAACTTAAGATTTTCTGCTCTTTGAAAACATAACGCATGAGGTGGTTTTCAAGTCATCTTTGATAAGGAATGTTTCTTTGAAAAAATGTTGGTTTTGTGTAACGCTACATAAATGTTGTTAGGAAAGCAGCGATGGCATTCTTAATTTGCAGAAAATAAATTTACCGGGCCATGAACGCATTTATATCAAAGGAGGAGGAGAAGGCCCATCTTTACTGTGGAATGATGTAACGTTAGAGATGATTGTCATTTACAGAACATTGAGGTCACAATTCTTACTATGGCATGATGCACTACTTCCACTCCAACTTCCAGTTCTTCCACAAGTCTTCGTTGAACTTCCACTTAGATAATATCCCGCAAGACAGTTGAAAGTGCAAGTAGATCCATACAGGTTGTCTGCATCGCAAGATTTGTAAGCATTCGATGGAGGTGACAGGGAGGTACAGCGGATAACTAAAATAGGAAATCGTATAATAATACATTTACATATCTCAATTTCTGCATTAAATTTGTAAAGCTAATGGTTTGTGTATCTACAGCTATCATGAATAGTGTTTGGTCTATATGTACTTTGTCTGTATGTCCTTCTTCCTGTATGTGTTTCCGTACATTGTCCGTCGTACGTTTCTCCTCAGTTTCATTGTGCATATGCAGTACTTTGCTTCGTCTATGTGCATCAAACAATATTTGTTTGAGATCATCGGCAAGTTCAGATGAAATTAATTCTAATCAAAGAATCATAATTTGGTTGTTTCACTATTCTTATTTACCAACGACGCTGTATATAACCTGCGTCATTCTCAATTTGCTAACGATAACGTTTCTATATGATTTCAGGATGGATTGAGTTACTTTGCACAATCCTTGTCCTTACCGTTTATTGTAACGGAAAAACTGCATATGTCACGTTGACCACTGCTATCAGTCGCAGTATATTCAATTATACGTGCTCCTGAAACATACGATCCACTTCTTGGCCCCCCAGTCTGCTCAACACTACAGATATAAGTAGTACAAAAAGATATTAGCAATGCACACAGTCTATAAATCTATCTTTAATATGTATATACTGTGTATGTGTAGAGGACAGTGATATTATGACAGGACCATGGAGAAAGAGTGTGCCTTCATTCTTCGTTTTCAATCCGAGATATTTCAAATAAAATGTGTATTACTGTATACGTACTCAGTGACGTGAAAACCAATAAAGAAAGATTGACAGGCACCTCATTGCAACAAACGTCTTAATAACGAGGAGTTTCTGCATTCTTTAACGCCGCTCGATTGAGCTTAGACTTACGATACTTGACAGAACTGATCAGCTGCACACTTGCACATGATTTGCGGATCGAACAATAATACCCAGCAAGGCTTTGTTAAGCATAGATCAACTACTTCAAATCTTACTATTCTCCTCAAAACTGCATACGATGCCATTGACAATAGAGCACAATTAGATGTCATTTACACTGATTTCAGCAAAGCGTTTGATAAAGTAAATCACACTTTCTCGCTTCACAAGTTACAATATTACTGTTTTCATAAGGATCTGTTAAGGTTGTTTAATAGTTACTTAAGTTACAGTAGGCAAAAGGTACTTATGAATGGTACCTCTTCTTCGTGGTGTGACATAACGTCTGGTGTACCGCAAGGATCCATCTTTGGTCCTCTTTTGTTTGTTTTACACGTCAATGATTTGCCCCTTACTCTTATTGAAACTTACTCTTAAGAGCAGTTCTTTATTATTTGCAGATGATACCAAACTTTACAGTTACTAAGGTTTATAATTTTGAAGACCGTTACAATTTGCACTCATCATTAAACAAACTTGTACAGTGGTCAAATACTTGGAAATCACCCCTAAATATTGACAAATATGGCATAATGACAATTTCTTTGAAAAATAATCCCATTGTGAACAACTATCACATCGGTAACAAATCTCTTGCCAGGCTTAATCATCAGAAAGACTTCGGTATTATACTTGACACTGTCACAAAACTTTCTTTTAACAAACATGTAGACCATATTGTTGGTTTTATTATAAAGCGCAATTTTAGTCTTATTGACAATGCTCCTGCTCTTTAGCGTTTGTTCGTAACAATTGTTCGTCCGATTTTAGAATACAACACTGTAATTTTTAATTCTATCTCATAGCACCAAGCAATGAGAATGGAATCAATCCAAAAACGCTTCTCCGTTTTCTACATGGCAAACATGGTTTTCATAAGGACAGCAGAGTATATTGTAATTGTGACTATGACTTAATCTGCAATTTTTACAATATTCCACACTTGCATGTTTGTAGGGATATTTTTGATCATGTATCTTACGTAGACGTTTTTTGTCACATTTCAATTGTACAGATAGTGTATCTTCCTTTGGTCTCAATGTTCCTCGTTTGAGTGCCAGACAAAGGAACCTATTTTTTATACCTCATACTAGAGTCGACGTTACAAAGAGAGGGTTCATTGGTCGTATTTCCCAGTTATTTAATTTACTCAATAGTGCTATTGTTATCATTTTTTGACTTGTGGCTGTCAGCCGGCGCTGTTGACGAGAATAAAATAAAATAAAATAAAATAGTATATATATATATATATATATATATATATATATATATATATATATATATATATATATATATATATATATATATATATATATGTATATATGTATGTAACCCCGGTTACGAAGTAAGTCACGTGATTTGATCTTCCATCCCATCTGACAGTTAAGTAATCAGATGGAATTCCTTGATTACCGTTATCTCCCACAATGCACTGCGAGCAGACAGATACTGCGTGGAGTGGAGTGGTTGTGCGGGCAGAGACTCGGTCTAAGGGAATTAGTCCTTCTTGCCAGTAACCAAGACGACGTGGTTGGTCTTTTTGCATGGCTTATGAACTTCTAGTTTCCTGACATACCAACCCATTGACGGAAGCGTTTGGACTGCTAATGAGTTAATCCCAAAGGAGAACTGTCTGGAGGACGTTTTATGTGAATCAGTTTCCCACCCGAACTGGAAGAGGTTACTTCACGGAATTCGTAACCGTAGCAACAGGATCGACGTGGACTCTGAACCCTGAACAATTCTGAAGAGTGTCTATGGAGTGAACACTGTAATTGGTACGAACTTGGATAGGGGCGTGTCTAGAGTTTCTGTATGTTTAAACCACAGAGTATCATAGACAGAGTGGCAACACTTGCATGCCTTATGTTCCACGGTCGTCTCGGTAGACTATTGGCTTTTCATATTAAAATGAGCTTAAAAGGTGTTAAACTTTTTGGAGGCTTGGTTTGTGGTTGATAATTACACGAGATTATGCGAAACATACGACGAGATGGCATCGTACTGCCAGTCGCGTAGCAACCATAGTTACTTTGTGAGCTCTCAGGCCAGAAACACTGCCTCACGCCAATCAAAACATAACACGCCAGCAGTTTCATAAACATGTCCTTTCTTGGCGCACGTGTAAAAGACGGTATGACTGACCGTAAACCATTGAGTAAAACCAGACAGGATCGATAAAAGACTTTCAAATTTGGTTCAAACACACTCATTATATATTCATAAAAATATGAGAGGAATTTTTAAAACGGTAAAATCCACTTTCCTGAAGCTCAAAACACTCCCGTTTTCGCCAGCACATCAATTCCGATCAGCACCACACGACAACAACAACACAAGCTTTGTCGAACATTCTTTTTCTTAACAATTGGTGGAATTCCGAAAATTACCGAAGGGTGCATGGTCGGCACTCTTCGAAAAAGAGAGCCAAGAGCTTCGTGAGGCGAGGCAAACATGGATTGCTTACGTAACCGCTTCATGCCTTAAACAATAGCTGTTGCCACTCTGTCTATGATATTACTCTGTGGTTTAAACAGTATAGCCGGCTAATCATTGTAGACTTTTTATCATCATTAGTGTGTAGTGAAATAAACCTCAACATAAACTGCAACGCTAATTGTACGATAATCATTCTTTCCTTTGTTTTTGATTGGATAATATGAACTTGGGTCCAGGTTTAGTTGACCGACAGTTAACTACCTGGGTTACATAAATGGGAGCTTGTCCGGGATGGAAGAGTGAGTTATTATCGTACAGTTTGTTGCAGTTTGTTTTTACATTAATGTCTTGGAACTGGAGGTTTTAAAGAAATGGGAAGGACCAACCACGTCGTCAGTCGTCACATCACCAGCAAGATGGGTGATACCACGCATGGCACAGGTGTGTCAATGCCTTGTTTAATTGTTAGTTCTATATAGTGTAGATGGAGGGAGTATTGGGATGAAGAGAAAAACTGCAATGAAGGATCACACATGACATGTGATTCCTGAGGGGAATAGGAGCTTTGTTGCACGTTTTTATGGCATGTAAACATCAACACCTCCATTTTTGAAAGTTGTATGGCTTTTCATTTGTTTCACTTGGTGTTCCGTAGGTCAAGTGACCTTCTTTTCTGGTTTCTGCTTTGGAATTTGCATTATTGAGTTGTGATTATCTGTCATGGGAGTTCACTTACACCCGGAGTGTGTAAGCTTCTGAGGGGAATGTGTAACCCCGGTTACGAAGTAAGTCACGTGATTTGATCTTCCATCCCATCTGACAGTTAAGTAATCAGATGGAATTCCTTGATTGCCGTTATCTCCCACAATGCACTGCGAGCAGACAGATACTGCGTGGAGTGGTGTGGTTGTGCTGGCAGAGACTCGGTCTAAGGGAATAAGTTCTTCTTGCCAGTAACCAAGACGACGTGGTTGGTCTTTTTTTGCATGGCTTATGAACTTCTAGGTAGGTTTTCACATTTGTTACAATACTGAATTTGTAACGTGTTTTCATGATGTATTTTTTGAAGTTGGAGACCACACCCATTGTGAGGCAGATTGGGGGGGGGGGGCATGTGCTTTCCCAATTGGACTGTGAGCCATTCGGAATCTCAAGCTTCCATAGTAATAGATTGATTTGTTTGGTAGTTTTGTACTCTTTGTTTTGATTCCTGAATACCAATAGTTCAACAGAAAATGAACTTGTTCACCTTGACATAAAGTGACTAGAATGGCATTGCCATGCCATGGATTAAGATCCAGTTAATATCACGATCTGCTGACTCAAAGAGCTTATGTAACTTGTAAGTTCTCTTCTTTTTTTGCATGGCTTATGAACTTCTAGTTTCCCGACATACCAACCTATTGACGGAAGCGTTTGGACTGCTATTGAGTTAATCCCAAAGGAGAACTGTCTGGAGGACGTTTTGTGTGAATCAGTTTCCCACCCGAACTGGAAGAGGTTACATCACGGAATTTGTAACCGTAGCAACAGGATCGACGTGGACTCTGAACCCTGAACAATTCTGGAGAGTGTCTATTGAGTGAACACTGTAATTGATATGAACTTGGATAGGGGCGTGTCTAGAGTTTCTGTCTGTTCAAACAGTATTGCCGGCTAATCATTGTAGACCTTTTATCATCATTAGTGTGTGGTGAAATAAACCTCAACATAAACTGCAACTCAAATTGTACGATAATCATTCTTTCCTTTGTTGTTGATTGGATAATATGAACTTGGGTCCAGGTTTAGTTGACTGACTGTTTGACTACCTGGGTTACATATATATATATATATATATATATATATATATATATATATATATATATATATATATATATATATATATATATATATATATATATATATATATATATATATATATATATATTAGCTTGTTGCAAAATTGTAACAATCTGGTCACCTCGCACGCATTTCGTTGTACAAAAAATACCATGAAAATATGTAAATATGACGTCATTCAAAAGGCTGCAGGTAACGGATGGACGGAAATCACCACTGGTGTTGGATTCGTATCTTGGACAAGCAGCAAGAAACATTATTGCTAATTTTTGTTTTACTATTATAATTCCTTTTCAAGCGTAGACGTTGTGAATATTATAAGACAATCGACCTAACGGCCGATACAGTCTCGCTGTATTATGTAATATGACATTAAACTGGTCCAATAATCATTTCCTTTCAAGGTAATATATTACCAGGTCCATGGGACAATTGTTATTTACAAATTTAAGTAGGACCATCCTGAACCACTGATAATTAGTGGTGGTACCAGGTGTCCGGAATGGGTAAGCGTACCCTGCTAGCATGCTACACCCGTCAGGA
>LD342765.1:57287-85327 GCA_001465055.1 Ptychodera flava
GTTTTAAGTTTATTGTGGGGAATTGTGGTGTATAATGTGGAAAAGTCAAATGTTCGGATTGAGCTGAACTTGTTCTTCTTGACTTTTAAATCAAGCAACAATTCCTTAGAATTTTTTAGTATCCACATTTGATTCAACCCACTTGTTTCATACACTTTGTCACAGTATCGAAAAAGACCATCTTTGATGGTTGTTAAAATTATAGTCAATAATTGTGACAGATATTTGGTAGTGCAATTGCTTGATCCTGCAATAAAACGTTGTTTGTAAGGGTTCTTGTGCAGTTTAGGTATCCAATACAACATAGGCAGTTTTTTGTCCTTCTCTTTCAAAGGAATGCCAAATTCATTGAGCACAGATGAATGGTTTGCAAAAATGTCTTCATCAGTTAGGGAGGAAAGAGCGTAGGTGGTATTACTCTTATCTGAATGAAGGTTTATTTCATCTATTATACACTGGATATAATAATTCCTACAGACAAAGATGATGTTGTTTGAAGCTTTGTCTGCAGGAACTACAACATATTCGTTGTGTAAAGCATCGAGGCATGCTTTGACCGATGGGTCATCTAATACTGAGGAAGTATTTACATCTTTACTGTGAGAACGGAAATGTGAAATACGTGATTTTAATTTATCTCTGACTTTGCTCAGCCAGTCAGAGAGGCATTCCACATCAACTTCCTCAACTGCAGCCCACTGTCTTGCATATTTTTCGGCGGCATCCATGATAATTCTGAAATTAAATTACCAATTAATATTTTGTGGCTCTCGATATTTGTGACAAATGTGTTGATGAAGAAGGTGTAAATCTTTGATAGCTCATTTCAGTGGCATGACAAAAATTGGCAAAATAGAGGCAAAAATACACAATTGAAGATATGATCATAATGTGAAAATATCACATTGAGATCATCCCTAAGAACATGTCAACAAAAGCTTTCAGAGAGCAGTTTTTTGAGAAAAATGGCAAATATTTCCCCAAAACAAAATTAAAGATTTCATCATAATTTCAATATATCATATTAAAATAAACTCTTGTAACCTGTATACCAAATATGACAGCTATCAGACAATTTTTGAGAAAGAATTGTTTTACCAAATATGATAAAAAATGCCCAAAAATACAAAATTGCAGATTTCATCATAATTTCAATATTTTACATTTAATTCATCTGTAAAGACCTGTATACCTAATATCAAAGCTATTAGATGAGTAGTTTTTGGGGAACGCATTTTTTGACCAAAAATATCCAACCTCGCCTTCAAGATCTCATCATTATTTCAATGCGTCATAAAAAAGTTACACAATAGAAACCTGTGTACCAAATATCAAAGCTATCAGATACGCACTTTTTGAAAATCACATTTTGACTAAAAGTTGCTAAAATTGCCCCAAAAATACAAAAGCGTACATTTCATCACAATTTGAATATTTCACATTTTGCTCATCGCTGTTAACCTGTATACCAAATATCAAAGCTGTCAGACCAGCGGTTTTGGTGAAATACATTTTTGACCTGAATGGTTTAACATACAAATTTGCATATTTTTGCACATTTGAGCAAAACTGAAATAGGTCATCCATAGGGACCTAAATCCAAAATATCAAAGCTGTCTGACCTGAGTTTTGAAAAACAAGATTTTTAAAGATCTTTTGACCGAGAAATGACAAAAAATTACCTTTAATATAAATATGAAAATTTCACCAGGATTTGAAGAAATCTAACTGAGGTCATCCAAAGTGAACTGCATATCAAATTTCAAAGAAATTTGACATGCTGTTCAGAAAAGATTTTTTAGCAAAAACAGTAAAAAAATGCCCCAAAAATACAAATATGCAAATTTTCACCACGATTTAAACAAACTTTAGCGAAGTCACCCCCAGTGAACTGCACATAAAATTTCAAAGCCATCGGACATGTGGTTTCAGAGGAGAACGTAATTGACGGACAACAGTTGGACGGACGACAACGACGACGGACGACAACGGAAAATCCGCCTTTTTGACAAGCTCCGTGTCGCTGACAGCGGAACTAAAAATGATGGAGCGATTGCTTCAGGACTAAAGAACAATATTGAAAGGTGTTATCGCTGAATCTACGCTACATATTTTCATTCCCTAGTTGGTTAAAGATTGCGAAAGTTACACCCAAATTTTGCTCACGTGTTCACACACGTGAGCATATGTTGCAGCGATGTCTGTCTGTCTGTGTGTCTGTGTGTCTGTGTGTCTGTCTGTCCGTCTGTCCGTCTGTCCGTCTGTCTGTGTGCTCGATATCTCAAAAACGGCTCATCAGATCAGAATCAAATCTGGTACATAGATTTAGTTTGCAATTGGCAAGAACTGATTAGTTTTTTGCGGGTGTGGCTTGCTTACTTTTTACCCATTTGCATAATTAATGATTTTAGAAAAAACAGATATATATTGACAACGACTGCACACAATTTGATGAGATTTGCTACAAATGTTGATCAAACCAAGATATATCAGCTGTAAAAGATATTAGGGGGTGACATAAAAGGTAATGGATAATTTGCATATTTAATGAACTTTCCTAATTAGGGATATATATCTGATTTGACTCGATCAAAATTGACAAAACTTGGTATGTATATTGAAGATACGATGATTTAACATTATTGAAAGTCATTAAAGCATTTTTACTTCATCAAACTCTTAATTTGCATATTTAATGAACTTTTGAAGTTAGGGATATTTATTTGAATTGAATTGACCAAAAATGATGAAACTTTCTATGTACATTAAAGATACTATGATATAACATTGTTGAAAGTCATTAAACATCTATACTTCAGCCACTTCCTTATTTGCATATTTAACAAACTTTCCTAATTAGATATATATATATCTGAATTGACCTGACCAAAGTTGATGAAACTCAATATGTACATTGAAGATACTATGATATAACATTATTGAAAATCATTAAGCAGTTTTACTTCAGCCAATTCCTTATTTACATATTTAATGAATTTCACTTATAGGGATATATCTGAATTGACCCGACCGAAGTTGATGAATCTTGCTAAATATATTGAAGATATTATAAAACAACATTATTGAAAGTCATTACACTTTTTTACTTCGGCCAATTCCTAATTTGCATATTTAATGAACTGTCCTAATTAGGGATATTTATCTTTATCGACTAGACCAAATTTGATGACACTTGCTATGTACATACTATAATACAGCATTGAAAGTCATTAACCATTTTTACTTGAGCCGATTCCTTATTTGCCAATTTAATGGACTTTCCTAATTAAGGATATTTATCTGTCTTGACTAGACCAAAGCTGACAAATTGCTTTGTACATTAAAGATACTATGATACAATATTATTAAAAGTCATTTAACATTTTTACTTCAGCCAATTCCTTATTTGCATATTTAATGAGAACATTTCAGTCAATTCCTTATTTGCATATTTTAATGAACTTTCCTGATTGGGGATATATACTTGGATTTAGAATTAATCTGTGGTGAATATTATTCGTTATGTTTATCATAACACTTTCAATGAAGTTGCAAACATGTGGCAAAGGTTCAATTTGCACATAACTGCAATATATAATGAAACACGTGAGCATTCTCAGTTCATATCTGGTTAAAAATGGAGATGTGATTTTGTTGGCAATTATAGACCTGTACCAATCTTGCCTATTTTTAACAAAGTAATTGAAAAGGTTATTAATGGGACAATGATATCATATCTTGATAAGTTCAACATTCTGTACAACCATCAATATAGGTTCAGAAAAAAACAATTTACAATGATTAATTTGGTCAGTTATGTTTTGCAAGAAATTGACAAGGGAAATCCGACTTTAGCTGTGTTCATTGACTTTAGCAAAGCTTTCGATACTATAAATCATTCTATTTTGTTATCGAAACTTGAACATTATGGATTTAGGGGCCCCTGCCAGCAGTGGATAAAAAGTTATCCTACCGACCGTTCTCAATTTGTTCATTCAAATGGTCAATCATCAGAAAGATCCCAAACCGCCATCGCGTCCCTCAGGGGTCGGTTTTGGGACCGACTGTATTCTTATTTTACATAAATGATCGTCCAAATTCTTCCTTATTTTTTGATTTTCATCTGTTTGCAGATGACTCAAACTTGTTTCACACTTATTCCGCTTCTGACTTCATTTAGTATTTGTTCAATAAGTACTACAGGCTACCGGCCCAATGTACAAGCTTACAAATCAATACATAGCAAACACTTACAGAGTCAAAGGTATATCCATGAACTGATACTGCCAAACAGATTTTCAGTCATAAAAAGGCAAAACCATTTACAATCATAAATCTTTTAAAAATAATGCTCTTTTTTTTTAAAGCATAGAACAAGTATCTCGCACAATTCCTTATAACTACTGGGTCTATAGTGTTCATAAATCTAATGAATTTATATTGTGAAAGTGGCTGATCTGTAAAAAAAATTGGAATATATTGACTTCTGAGTTCAAAATCTACGAATGCGCAGTAAAAGTGACCCCTTTTCGTAGTTAAATATTTTTGGATGAGCGTGTGAATAATAAAAATATCATCAGTAGTACAGTAACAAGTTCTAAAGCCAGCTTGCTCCTCCCTTCTGTATTCACAAATATTGTCCCATTTACATAACCTGATATATAAAATTCTGGAAAAAATTTTACTTGCTTTTATAAATTCAATAAAATCTCCATCGTTCCATTTACTCAATAACCCTCTCACATTCCAGGTCATGCAGCCTATTTTTTCACATGTGAAATTTGATGTATTTGAAAAATTAGACACGTCTTTTCTATTTGACTTCTGACTTCATTGACCTCACCAATGTTTCACATCATATAAACATTGTTCAGTTATGGTGTCATGCAAACAATTAACTATAAACAGGGGAAAGACCAATTTTATCATATTCAGAGAACGTCATTCGAAATTAATGTGTGTGAATCTGTTTCAATCAATGGCGAGCAGATTATGATGGCTGACGAGGCTTTATTTGTTGATAACTTGATAAATAAACATCTTTCTTGGTCTGACCAATAAACATCTTTCTTGGTCTAACCATATTGATAAAGTAAACAAGATTATTAGGAAGAAATGTGGCATTTTGTGTAGGTTGAGACATATAATACCATTACACATTCTATTGTAATTTTATAATGCCTTTATACTTCCTCACATCAGTTAATATAGTATCGAGGTTTGGGGTAATACCTACCCAACGCATTTAAAGTGTATTTTAACAGCGCAGAAAATGATTGTTCGGACAATTCTCTTTAAAAAACCAAAGCACCTCTCGCCGCCATTGTTCACCAAGCTCAACATCTTAGACATTTTCAAAATTCATAAATTGTCACTTGGCACTTTTATTTATAGTCTTACTCATGAAAAGACACCACACTCTGTAGTAGACTAACTCAGTGATCATAAGCATGAACATAATACTAGAATGGGCCTTCAAATATATCTACATCCATGTCATGCTACGTCAAATTCAGGTCAATTTGCCATTTCATTTTTAGGTGCAAACATACGGAACATTATTCCAGTTCATTATACAGACACACTGACTCACTGTCCAAACTTAGATATTTCAAACACCATCTTTTAGATGGAATGTGATTAGTTTTGTGACAATTTTGGCGTATTTGATAGACGTCTTGTATGTTATCAATAGCTTTTTTGTTTTGAGTTTTGTTTTGTTTTATTATTTGCTAGTATGTTATTTATTTATTATTTCTTAAATGTATTCATTTTTGTGAGTCCTCGTTATGTATCAGATGCATTTTTACCACAATTTTCACATGTTGGGTTCAGGTTCGACTAGCTACCAGCTATATCCTGTTTCCCCTCTACCCAGATCGAGACTTATTCTAACTTCTTTGTTGCTACCTTTGATACTGTATTCTGATACTGTATTTTACTTTTCTGGGTAACAAATACTACTACTACTATTAATATTTTTGTTTCTGTATTAGTCATACGATGACAATCCATATCCATCCTGTAGTTGCGAGGGCAATACACCTGAGGTACATAATTGTTGTCAGCAAATGATTTTAACTGGTCTAAGTTGACTAAAGGCTATCCATACTGGTCTAAGAGATTCCAAAATCTGGCCATCAGGGCTAGTAACTTATAATTTAGCGTCCCTAACGACGAAGGGGAAAAGTGGACATTTTTTGGAAGGTAGCCATTTGAAGAATGACAGAAGATACAACTTGATTCCGAGGATGACATCATTACAAGACGGTTGATTGGGCATTCAAACTACTCGCAATCACTCATCGGAATCATGATATATTGATAACTTAATATGTACTTATTGTAGGAACACTTTGAAAACGATGGAAATATTGCATCATTGCCCGGTCCTGTAGTCATCCACTAATTCGCTTACTATATATATGTGAATGTTACTATAAATGTCACTGAAAGCTTTGCTTTACCGTGGGGTTCCTTTGTCATCTGTTGCTGTTGGTGTACTCCAGGTAACACTTGTTCCATACCGTTTTTGTTCCGCGGTTACGGTGATTGATGATGGACATTGTATTGAAGGCGGCAAATCTATAATAGTAAGAACATGGAAGGTAGGACTATCATCTCTTTTGTTACTGCACTGAACTGAATGAAGACATTAAATTTTATAAAACGCTTTAACGGTCTTCGACTTTGATAGACATCGACCCGTCATCTCCCGGTTACTTATGTGGAGTGAAGAATTCTCCAGTGTGTTGCAACAATACAGTATCAACATAAGACAACACAATTTTTGAATTACATAAGTGCAAGTACAACGACTTTTGATCACGTCTCTTCGAGATTACCGTTGGTGGTTTCAAGGAACGATTACCAGGACTTAAGCCATTCATCACAATAAGTCTGTCTATCACGTATGTGTCCGAGTCTACAGAGCAAATATTCTCACGTCACCAGGCAAAGTAACCGCCGTATCTTCGACTACTGTCATTTGCTAAGCCACCGCTTTGTCAAAGACTGGGCACTCCTTTTTTGTGAACCTATGTTTCACCTGTCCTCACCCATTTTTGTGGTTATGTAGTGTCATGATTTTATTTATACAATGTAAAGTTGTCATTTTATTTTAGTTGAATATATCATTTATCAGTTGAAAAAAGTTCTGATTGCGTACACACCCGGTGGTGGCAAGCAGCATGCTGAGGGGAAATAAATACCAATGCGTGTTCCTAAAATAACGCAAAAGGAGCGCATAATTTTTTCATCATCAGGATTTGTGAAAAGGAGAAGGGAACCACTTTGTCACATTTTATGGCTTTTATCTCGAAAAAATCTTAACATGTATGATTTTTCGTAAAAAAGCAAACTTGAGCCTAGTAGAGGGACAGAAGCTGCAACTGTTGATAATTTTTTTCTATATTTCTATGCAATATACAAAGACATTTTTTGCTGTCTCCCTACAGTATGCTGAAACAAACAATATTCCGTATTTTTCGACAAAGCCTGTATATAAAAATATGTATTGGATGATAATTGAATTAGAGGCAAGACTGAAAGTCATTTGTTAATGATACAAATGCACAGTACACATACACAAACTGTGTTGGCAAGCTGAATACTGAACAGTTCAACATGCTGTAGGCAGTAGAACAAGAACACAGTTGTATAAACTGAACAAAAAGTATCGCCAAAATGATCAAAGTTAATAATACAGCTTCTGCCTTGCTACGGCAGTGTCAGTGTCACTGCATTATTGGCAGTGGCGAGATAGCTCTGACTCTGATGTACTTGACGAAAGGTTTTGGGCAAATGACGCTTATGACAGTGAAATATACTTGTAGATAAGATCAGACCAGAGAGCAACACATGATATGGAAGACCAGGAAACTTGAAAGTTATCAGGGATTTTTGAACTCTGGCATGTGAGAATAATCAAATATTAGAGACAAAAAAAATGGGATCACCATGCTTGGTTTCCATATTTTCACATTGTAATCATAAAATAACATAAAAGTAAAACTTCGAATAGTAAAAGACTTTAATTTAAACGAAAACAAAAAATCCACTGATGTGTTTAAAAATATATCAATTAAGAACTTGCCTATGAATATGACTCTTCAAACTGCTAATAACAGTCAGTGTCGAACATCTGCGAGTAGAACTGCCCAATAATGTTAATTTCTACTTTGCGTGCATCCCTAATAAGTATGCGGCAATATGATATTTGGAAGGTGAAGCTTGAGAAATTTTAATCAGAGGGGGCCTTGAAAATTTTTTAGGGTACTGAGGGGGATCTGAAAAAAATAAGATTTCAATCGCGATTGCTCAAGCCACCCTTCTCCTCAACCGTTATTCGTAAACGCAGACTAAAAACAATCTCATTGCTCAATACAACATTGACTACCTCTTGAAATTCTCTCTATCTCCTAGATGTTGTAAATTAGGGGTGTTCGGTATGGTACTCAGCCATCATGTATGTGCTACCGCCTAGTGTATACATGTTTCCTGTCACAATACCTGGTTTTGGAGCAATTTTAATCGTGCAAATGAAAAGTCACGACCATATGTATGTATGTATGTATGTATGCATGCATGTATGTATGTATGTATGCATGTGTGCATGTATGTGCATGCCTTTTCCTGAACGCATGTTCAGATCAAGACTGGTTTGAATATAATGACTGTATTTGGACGTGAAGGAATTCACTGAGATATCTGCTAACAAAAACATAATACTTAAAATAGAAGAGTACGGCTGCTACAATGTTCTCGTCTGTCAATGTTTTCAACAAAGACTACCTATTAAAGGCATTTATTCAAATTCATCATTTTAAATGATAAATATCAAAATCTAGATGGACACCTCAGATGGTCTGGTGGGTGATGTGAGGGCGATATCCAGTTTAGCTGAATAAAATTACACCATCTGGTATGGAGAACTTGAATTACAGCTCTAAAACCAAATAATTTTGTTAATTTTTGCAATAATTAATTGTTCTAAATGATGCTCATGTTGTAAATTGTGATGAATGCGATAACCAGATAAACATGAAAAGGGTGTTCAGAGTAGAATGGAGATTCTTACCTGGCGGTGGCGGCGGCGGGCTACGACGACGACGACGTCTCCTAAAAACTGGTGAAACTGAAAAATACATATGAAACAATTCGTCGACTTAAAATTAATCTGTCCTTCAGCATCACAGGACATATTAATTGCAAATCAACGAATATAATATATGGAATTTACCGTGACTGCGAACAGTGCGAAAATATAGTGTACAGAATGAAGTTTCCGATACAGTATACACAAGTATGCAAAAGCAGCTGTCAGCAATACGCGGAAAATTCAACGACCCGGTGCAAAACCATTTCAACTCTTATCACACGATAAATGTAAATGATTTTAAAACAATCGGACTTGAAAAAATATGGTATGTTAAGACCTACGGTCTACCGTATGATGCATAGTGGATGAAAAAAGCTGTAACCTTTTGGGGAAAATGGTATCAACCGAAAACAATGGAACAATAAAAATTAGAAACGACCTCAAAAGAGGGCAAGTGAAAACAAATACAGTAAAAAAATAGGGCCACCAGCGAGAGATACTTGTTAAAAGGCAGAGGATAAAAACTGCAACAAGTTAAAGCAAATACGTTTTTATGAGTTTAAATGAAGTTTTATTCTCTGCGCTTTGCAAGTGTATTTCCCGCTGGTCGGTCAGTATTTTAGTGTATTTGTTGCAGTTTTTATCCTCTGCCTTTTAACAAGTATCTCTCGCTGGTCGGCCCATTTTTTTACTGTAACAATGGAACAATACGGGTTTACTTGGATCAAATAACAGGGCAAGAATCCCATGGGATGGACAGGGCATTCTGAGCGGGATTCTGAGACAGTTCTGCTATGTATAAGACTTGCATTGGCAAAGCGTCTCTGTGTGGGATTGTTTGTGAAGCAGGAACTTATAGAGTTCAAGAGATGGAAGCAGAGATGGTGTCTTTATTTCTTCAAAACTTTATTACTACAGCTACGATGTACTGCTAAGACAATAACATAATGGGTGGATAAGGGATGACCAGTTCCTGTAGTGAGCGATGCACTCTAAATATATGCATACGCCGTGATGCATAAACTAAAGTAATGAGATTAATTCAGGCTGTGATGTGACCGGTTTTGGTGGGAAAGTAAGAAGTGTCTTCGACTTCGATTGGCTAGGGACGAGTCACGTCAGAACGAATGACAAACATGTTCAAACACAGGATATTAGTAGGGAACTGACAAGATTGCAATCTGTCTTCATCTGCTACTTCTCCTGTAGCGTACACGATCAAATATTTGCACACGTTTTGTTCAACCTCTCTAAATCAACTTCCACTCTTCGCCTAATGTCTGAGACTTGCCCAAAATCCAGCAAATCCTCCTGGATTTTCACCCGTTTGGATCTTTTCCAAGCTGTACGGTGATTAAATTTGCAGAAACCCTTCATCTTTTGGTATAGACATCTTTTTAGCGAGCAACTTCGTTGGTTGTACCTTATGTAGTCTTGTAATTGTATAGCTTGTCACGTAGCCCTAATTCATTCATTTCCAAATATGATACGAAATAAATGAAAAACCTGATATTCAGCTCAAATTATTCAAGGTTTTCTCGTACAACTACAAAAATTACCCTACAATGGCAAATATAGGATGCAGGCTTGCATTTCAAAAACGTTTGGTCAAAATATGACGTTTATATTTTGATTTCATGTTCTAAATTTGCAGTCGCTTGATCATATATTGATCCTTGCAGATAAGCAAAGTGGTAGAGGGGCTTAATATGGCATGTATGGAGTGTAAATAAAAGAACAAAGACACAAACCGCAGAACAACTGACAGTGTAAAATTTCAATGTATGATGTAGATATTGGAAGTAAACGGATTGTGAAAATAGCATGACACATACTTATTACTTAATTATTGTGAATAAAATACAGCTCGAATTTGCCGCATACTTGAACGCATCGAGGCCTACGGCGCGAAGAGGAGAGAACTTGAAGTAGATGACATTAATCCGGAATCATATGGGCGCGCAAGGGCTGATGGGAGCAGCGTGCGTGACGTCATTGGCGATACAGACAATCGTGTGGAGCATGGCCACTCAGGGGAGCCGGCGGAGTACTGTCAATACATTCAGCGCATTCGTTAAAACGACTATGGAGAGATCGGACAGCATATTTCTGACATCGAATATTACTTTTCCTCTACTGAAATCAAACCATATAAATTTGAACCAAGATATGTAATAAAGGAAAAGCAGTTGTAACAGACCCCGCACTGGAGTGGAGAGACTATGTCACACCCCGATCCTTTGACGCTACGTTTCGAAAACATAGTTTTATTCCATTAGTCTCTTAAAATTCATTTTGGTTTGTGAATCGTATGGGAATGTTTGACTGATTGTACGTGTTGACATGTTGTTCCACTGAGGTTTGTTTTTTTAAGTGGGGAAGCTAGAATGTCAACGGTTTGGTCTGATTGTGTTGTGTATGCTCAATTGGAGTTCCAGCTATTGTTTGTTTTGTGAAGTTTGGCATGTATAAGTGTATCGCTTATATATTTCTATTTCTTTTGTATGCAATTATTTGTTGCTTTTGAAACAGATGTTAAGTGTTTCGTCTCCTTTTAGTTCACTCCACTTTTCTATCACGGCTCAGTTTACATTCTCTCAGTTCTGATTTCGTTGTGAAAACTAGAATTTTGTCCATTGTATTTTTGTTTTGTCCAAGTTGTTCAAGTTACTTCTTGTTTTATGTTCTGTTTCTCCGATGAAGTGTTCTATTTCACTCTTTTTGTATAGTCGGTCTTGTAGTTTTTTACTAAATTGTGTGACTTTCTGTTTAAAATCGGATTCGTTTTTGCATGATTCGGTTTCGGAATTGGTTTCGGATTCGACTAACTGAGAATACTTTCATATTTCCAGCTTATTTTATTATTTATTTCGAAGGCTTTGATAACTACTGATACACTAGAGGATATTTTAATTAGATCACCTGAATGCACATGCACGTGCAGCATGTATTTCATGACAATTTTTTTCGCACATAATCATAAGTTCGACCACTTGCATATTGATGTTTAAATATAGAGAAGTTTTCGATCGAGTAAACGTCTTGCTTGGTAAAACAGTTTTTAAACAATTGAAATAGATAAATCTTTAACTTTGTAAATACTGCTGTTCTTGCTGAAGGTTGTCAGAGCTGCCGATAGGAATGTTGCTGTCAAGTTGTTAATCAAGTTTGTTTCACCATTAAAAAACTCAACATGCGGCTGAAACCACCTAATTAATTATATCGAAAACTGTAGCGAAATTTTGATTTCAGTATAATTAGCCGGGATGCCATTCATGACTTGAAGTAACCATGGTCTTGCAGAGTACTATAATAATTTTTGCTTTTACAAGCATACATAAAATTCAATTAGCAAGTGTCTTTGGTAATAAAACTAAACAAAATCGTTCATAAACAAAATTTACAATATAAAGTCAACTATTATAAACCATTTTAATTGTGAATACATGCACACAATTTATGGTGTGAAATATTATATAACATATGCGAACAGGAAATCCAGTAAAAACATGTTATTGAAGACAAGTATTATTTTCATATGCTAGAGTACAACAAAATCGGCTGAAAATGTAATTTGTTTTTAGTCACTGGAACCCGAAACCGAATCCGAAACTAAATCCGAAACCGAATCCGAAATCGAGTCTAACTTCAACATAGTTCTAAATCATAGTCAGATTCTCACTTTGGAAGGACAAAGCGCGAGTGGACAAAGCAATAGAAATTAGGGAGCCTTCAGTAATTACAGGGGGTGGGCCGGGGGAATGGGGGGAGGGTCACTTTTTAGAAAACAGTTCAAGGGGAGGGTCACTTTTTATAAACCTATCTTGGGGGAGGGTCACTTTTGACAGAAGCTGATTTTATGGCCAAAACTTCGATTGTCCGTTTGACATTTCCTGAATAGGAAAACCAACAAAATATGTACACATTATCCACAAGTTTCACGAGTACAGAAGATGCAGTGGTATCCTACATTAAACACCTTGAACAATTAAAACTGATAAAAGACAAGCGACAAAAACATATGCAACAGGTGGAAAAGTTTATATCAATTATCAATGTACATAAATGCGAAGATATTGTCAGTTTTATATTGAAAAAAATTATGCATAGTTCTCTCAAAGACTACCATGTACAGTAAATCAACTTTTCAGTGAAATTCCAAAATCAAATTTCTTGCACAACCATGGACTTGTAACCACTCTAGTCTAATCAAGAACAATAATGTAAAAACCCAACATACATAAATGCACAGATTTATCTAATTTTGTACTGAAAAAAAATTATTCATATTTTCATCATAGACCGCCATGCATAGTGAATTGACATTTTGGTGAAATTGCAAAATCAAATTTCTTGCACAACCATGGACTTGTAACCACTCTAATCTAATCTAGAACAATAATGTAAATAATGAAGCATACATAAATGCACAGATTTATCTAATTTTGTACTGAAAAAAAATTATCCCTATTTTCATCATAGACCCCCATGCATAGTGAATTGACATTTTGGTGAATTTCCAAAATCAAATTTCTTACACAACCATAGACTTGTAAACACTGTAGTCTAATCAAGAACATTAATATCAATAATCAAGAGTACACAAATGCAAAGATTGACCTATTTTTGTACTGGAAAAAACTATTCATAGTTTCATCATAGACACCATGGATAGTGAACCCACTTTTTAGATGAAATTCAGAAATCAATTTCTTGTACACAAAATGCACATTTTACTTACCAATTCAAGCAAAGTACATTTAAATACATTATCAATCATATATAATATATAGATATAGAGGAATTCATGGTTAGGTGGAATCGCCGATATACATCGGATATTTACCCGCGATTTGACAAGTTAAGCATCGTCTAGTATCAGGGTTAAAGTCTAAAATCGCCGATATTTATCAGGTAAATATGGGCGATTTCGCAGACCCCGCGTGCCGAGACACGATAGCCAATAGGTCATTCTAGTGTCGTATAGTATCAATATTAGCGTCCCAAAATTGCCGATATATTTCGGGTATATATCGGCCGGGCTGTCGCGATAAGAGCGAGACGCGTTGTGTAGTATCGTCTTATCGATATTAGGGTTCCGAAATCGCCGATATTTATCTGGTTAATACCGGCGATCTGAGGCAGACTTATGAGCGTGTCTAGATAAGAACCACGTTGTTCAGTTATTGTCTTGTATCGATATTAGAGTCCCGAAATCCCCTGTAAAACAATCATCCTTGAAATGTGCAGAGTATGACTTTGCATCTTTGACAGTTTTTAACATTTTATTAACTCGCCCGACTTCTTGTGCCACGTACTGTCGTCGATAAAGCTGTTTTGTGGGAAAATGGTAAAAACTAACACCGTTTTTGTTCTTCCTCGAGTCATTTTTGCACCCAACTCACAACAGTTAATCATTTGCATGCTACCGAGCATTCGATTAAAGGAGCATTCAGTTATTATGGCCGGGGGTGGGCCAGCAAATTCTTCTTGCGCATAAGTCAAAATAAGTGAACCCCCTACCCATGTCACCAAAAAATCGATGATCCCCCTTTTAAGAATAACAAAAATTTCATGACCCCCCTACATTGCTTAAGTAAAGCTGCACACACAAACACCTCGCGGGGGGGGGGGATAGAATCCAAAAAAAGATTGTCAGATTTTTTCAAATGACCCCTTTTACAAACTCACAAGGTGTTAATCTTCCCCCTCTGGCTTGCTATAATTTTTAAATTACCCCTCAAAGAGATTGGACAGAAATTACAGGTGGATCGCAATATTTTTGCGCAAGTGTGTGTGTACAAAATTTTGATATTCGGATTTAATTGATAATCAGCTGTTGAAAATGTTGATTCAATATACATGGTAATCTACGAGAAAACTATGTAATACTTTTTTCAATACAAAACTAGCAATATCTGTGCATTTATAGACATTTGATAATTAACATAAATGTACGTAATTGCAATAGGGTTGTTACAACTAGTACCTGTCTGTGTACAAAAAAATTGACTTAAGAATTTCACCAAAATAGTTCATCCACTTTACATGGGTGTCTATGATAAAATTGTGAATAATTTTTTTCCAATGCAAAACTTGCTATACTTGTGCATATACAGACGTTGGATAATCAAAATAATTGTACTTGATTAGAAAATGATGGTTAAAGGTGCATATTATGTGTACAAGAAATCTGATATTGGAATTTCACTGAAAATGTTCATCCACTATACATCGGAGTCTATGAGGAAACTAATTATTTTTTTCCCTATACAAAACAAGCTAAATATGAGTATTTATAGACGTTTGATAATTCCTTTTAATGTACTTGATTAGACTAGGGGTGGTAACAAATAGATTTGTGCGCCAGAAATTGGATTTAGGAATTTCACCTAAATGTAGATTCACTGTACATGGGCGTCTATGGGGAAACTATGGATAATTTTTTTTCAATACAGAAATAGGTAAATCTGTGTATTTATGTACTCTCGATTATTCATATTAATGTACTTGATTAGACTAGGTTGGTTACAAATGGATATGTGTGCAAAAAATTGGATTTTAGAATTTCACCGAAATGTTGATGCACTTTACATGTTGTCTATGAGGAAATTATGAATAATTTTTTCCAGTACAAAACTAGCTAAATCTGTATATTTATAAGTAGTCATATGATAATTCATTTTAAAGTACTACAGTTATAGACAAGGATGGTTAAAAGTTGATATGTGTGCAAGTAATTGGATTTTGGAATTTCACTGAAATGTTGATTCACTATACATTGGAGTCTATGAGAAAACTATGAATAACGTTTTTACAATGCTAAAGTTCAGATGTGGACAACAATTACGATATTGTAATTTTACCTACAAGTATAATTTCATTTTTCATTGTACTAGTAGTCTACAGGTAACTGTTAAATATTTTCCCAAACAAAACTTGCTATGTCTCTAATATGTAAGTAATAGGAATTGTTCATTGCTCCCAGTGAGCTCGATTTACAATAAGACAAACCTCAGAGTTGCCAAGGCAAGATGTTCATACGACAGATCATTGTACTTTTGTTCAGATTTACAGTTAAATGACTTCATAGAATGAAATCATGCAGTGAATCATTTTTATCTCCCAGAATATTTCTGAAATCTGAAACTGCTTTTTGGCGGGACGGATACTTATGAAAATTAAGTGACCCCCCCCCCCTCTGAGCTGTTTGAAAACTACATGACCCCCCTTTGCAGTTTTAAAATTTAAGGTGACCCCTTGGATTTTGCCGGCCAAACCCCGGCAGTAATAACAGATCGCTTCCTCACGTGCAGAGATCAACACTTGAAAAGACTCTGCACTAGTACTGTGACGCCCCTCCCTGTAGAGATTTTATCTTGAAGCGTCCCTCACGTGGCCAAGACGTGTGAAGGTCATTGACTCAGATCGTACGAGAAGCAGATAAGAGATAGTGTGATAGTTTAATTAATTATTGGTTAAGATTTCATTGAGTACAATCGAGAATGGGATATTCCATGGTGTGATCTTATTTAATCTTAAGAAACAATCAAAGACTGGCGGGAAAATTAGCACGTGATAACTTTTGTAATTATGTAAGTTTGAAGATGTATTTAACTTTGTAGAAAGCTTAGACTAGACGGAGACTTGAGATCAGACCGTTGACAGTGAACAACACGGTCGCCATCTTGCAATAAAGTACAAGGTTGTGTTACAATCTACATCTTGGCGTGTCAGCTTCAGTTACTGAAAGCATTACGATCCAGACTGGTACCTCTCAACTCGTAATTCCCCTAACTACGAGCGCAACAGTACAGTCATAGACTCCAATGGGTAAACTGCAACACACGTTCGTGTATCGCCGATGACGTCACGCACGCTCCTCCCACGAGCCCTTTCGCGCCCATTGGATTCCGGATAAATGTCGTCTCCTTCAAGTTCTCTTCTCGTCGCGCCGTAGTCGTCGGAGCGTGCAAGTATGCGGAAAAAGTCGAGCTGTATTTTATTCAAGGGTCCTTTTAGAAGGAATAAATGGTGAAATTCACTGGAGTTTCGTTTCCCTTTAATATTGGGGTTAGAGGCATGAAAATGGTTCATATTGGCATTCATGTTGAGGCTATTGATTAGCTCGATCAATATTCATTGAAAAATTGCCGATATTGTTTTAAATCATGACTTAAAATGATGCCTTCAGTGTTTAGATGCATGCGTAGGTTGTGATAACGAGCATGATCACTTTAAATTATTTCTCAAAAGATACATTTCAATTTGTTCCGAAGTGATCACTGTACTGATATATAATCAAAGACTAGACTTATCCGAATTCTCAAAATGTACGTAGATAAATAAGTAAAAAAATCATCAAAAACATGAAATAATAATAATAATAATGTTATTAATACAGTAATAATAATATTAATAATAATTCATTCTTAAAAACGCACTCCACAAACGTCTAAGTACGTACATAAATGTTTAAAAAGTTATAAAAGACAGCTAAAACTGAAAAAACCACAAAGAGTAAAATCTAGTAAAAAGGTAGGTCTCCAAACTCTTTTAAAAGATGTAATATTTCAGGCGCAACGAATGCATTCCACAGCGAAGGAGCACATACCGAAAAAGCTCTGTGACCGTAGGACTTATTAAAATAGCAACTTGGAGAAGTCACACGCAATTTCTCAGAAGATCGCAGATCTCTTTGTCGTTACATACAGGTAAATCGGTCAGATAGGCCTAAAGAGGTGCATCACCTCTGACAATCTTAAAAGTTGTCAATGAAATTTGAAATGAATACGAGCTTTTACAGGTAACCAGTGTAAATCAATGAAAATAGGAGTGATGTGATCGTATCTGCGTGTATCTGTGACTAGACGGGCTGCTGCATTCTGAACAGACTGCAGACGATTTAGTTGGTCATTTGTCATACCATAGGATAGGCTGTTACTCATCAAGTTTGGAAGTACTAGTAACAAATGCATGGAGGAAGCTCTCAGTAGTGGACTTGTCGAGTAGTATAATAATTAGATATATAAACCATGCAGCAATGAAAGTCGTACTTACCCAAACTAAATGCAATGCATAACAAAATCAAGCAGACAATAAACAGCCTGGTGAAATGCATTTCTGAAGAAAGTCTAGTCTGGGCATATAGGCCTACGGGTACACAGGGAGACGATGGCTACCTGCTGTCAGAATACCGAAAACGTAATGCGCAGACCAAGGTGGTCAGATCGGCTGTACTTTCCAGTGACGTCACCTTCATTTTTACTTTTGTGTAAGATTGACAGGTAATTCAATGCTTCTTGTCACCGATTGGCTTAGAGGATCGGTGGGCTTAGAGGTTTTGTTACTCTTAAAATCTTTTAAACAAATTTTCACTGGAGACAAAAGTTTTTCTACGTAGGAAGGACCTCTGTGCTGAGGAAGTTACTGTAGAAAAACAAATCAGTTGCCACCTTAAACAATTTGTGAGGTTTCCTTGTCTTTTACCAATCCCTCGAAGACATATGTTGGGCCGTAGCCAGCTGCCCCTTGAAATTTTCCACACCCAATATGTACATTTATGTCAATTACTCAAATCCTATAGCTTCGTTAGGTTTTGCCCCTCCTTGACAATTTGGTCTGTCTATGGCAATGTATGTTTTCTTCAAATTAGGCACTTATGAATATCACTGTGACAGTATTCAAGTTTGCAGTGTGTATATTTTGCTGGTGAAATTCTGACGTTTAAACGGCTGTGTAGCTCACAAATAAAAAGAGAGTAAAACTCAACATAATTCTAACAAACTGATCCACGACTAGAAAACTCTAGTAATGATTAACGATCTCCAAATTTAACAATGGTCACACTACAAAGCCAGAGGTAATGCTAATTTAACCTTTATTTTCTTCGTAAATAACCAGATTGCAGAAGTTAAAATCATCGATGTTTTATTTAACTCACTGGCGCAATCACAGTGTAGTAATGTTCTTTTGTTGATCCAGACTGTAAAATGAGTGTAAATGAGTCACTCTATTGTGGTCACCCATTGTACCAGGCAGTACGAATAAGTCAATGAACCGGATCACGAACCACGCTATATCTCTGTCAGGTCAGACTACATTGCATACATATCATGCAACGAAACACAACAACATATGCCAACCTTTTAGAATTAAAATATCCCTTTAAGCATAAAAAGCGCATTTGGAAGTCGATGTAAGGTAGTATATTCACTGAAGGTAAACTTTACAAGGCCTCTATGATGCAACCATTAGAGGTGGTATAATGGTAGATGTTTGACGAAAAAGTTCATATTTTGACAAATTGAGTATTACACGTATTATTCAGACAGTCAAAGCTTGTTTTACGCATTGACGTATTGTTCGATGAGACATAACTCATATTTATGAATATCAATAAGTTTGTACCCTGATGAGGAACAATCTCATAAGAAATCAGAACAGAGAACTGTGTTTACCAATTGACAAAAATCGATATCGTTCCACTATTCTCAAATGTCCCATTATAGACAATGGGGCTTTGTTTGCTGTGTAGTCGAATACATAGAAGGCATTGTGTCACGAAGGAAATCTTTTGACCGCTTTGGGCGTCGACTAACCTTTCCTTGGCATTTGTTCTTTTCATTGAGATAAAACATGCTCGACGTGACGTTAATAATAAAAAACAGTTCGGAATAACACTTATGTTACTATGGATAATAACACTCCAAGACACTGGATCATATCACGGGATAGACCAGCAAAAACCCGTATCTAGTGCCGTCGAAAGGTAAATGACAGCTTTCACAGAATGGTAAAAGCCTCCTGAGAACGGCATTATCCCAACACAATATGCCTGCCATGGTTAGAAGTACAAGGGACTGTTTGGGGGTTTACCCTCACTTTCGCCTGGGCCGTAAAATATATATAGCTGACGTCATTCTGTCCTAATTCTGACGCCTACGCATCGTTGTATGTCACTCTGCCAGCACAGAGCCGAGATCAAAGTTTTAACACATATTAATTTTCAGTGATGACGCAGTCGATATTTTTATTTTTTTCTTTATTTCAAGATGTATTGAAGTTGGCAGCATATAATTCGGCATCACCGTCTATGCATGCAAGTTTTGGCATTTCTTCAAGATCTAGTATATACTACAGAGAAACATAAACAGAGTCGCAACGGGTATTGTTTAAGGCGTGAAGCGGTTACGTAACCCATCCATGTTCGCCTCGCCTCAGGTTGCTCTCGCCTCTCTTTTCCGAAGAGTGCCGACCATGCATCCTTCGGTAATTTTCGGATTTTCGCCAATTGTTAAGCGAAAGTATGTTCGGCAAAGTTTGTGTTGTTGTTGTCGTGTGGTGCTGAGCGGTATTGACGTGCTGGCGAAAACGGGAGTGTTTTGAGCTTCAGGAAAGTGAGTTTTACCGTTTTAAAAATTCCTCTCATATTTTTATGAATATATAATGAGTGTGTTTGAACCAAATTTGAAAGTCTTTTATCGATACTGTCTGGTTTTACTCAATGGTTTACGGTCAGTCATACCGTCTTTTACACGTGCGTCAAGGAATGACATGTTTATGAAACTGCTGGCGTGTTATGTTTTGATTGGCGTGAAGCAGTGTTTCTGGCCTGAGAGCTCACAAAGTAAATATGGTTGCTACGCGACTGGCAGTACGATGCCATCTCGTCGTATTTTTCGCATAATCTCGTGTAATTATCAACCACAAACAAAGACTCCAAAAATTTTAACACCTTTGAAGCTCATTTTAATATGAAAAGCCAATAGTCTACCGAGACGACCATGGAACAAAAGGCATGCAAGCGTTGCCACTCTGTCTATGTTTCTCTGTGTATATACACAATACTGCGTCTCGCAAGGTTCGAAAAAATTTTAATGAGTTTTATTGTGCTGTTGCCAACTTCATATGCGATAACATCATAATGTTAATATCTCTGTCTCTACTATGTCACTGTCATTGTTTTCATTGATTTCAAATCTTTTTCTCTGTTTACATGTTTCCATGGTTTGTCCATTTTCACTCTTCATCGGTATGTCACAGCAAGTATGATTACAACCGTATTCACCTAATTCTGCACTATATTGCCACTCTACTATTTCACATGGATTCATTTTCACCGTAGAAAAAAAATTCATTTTGAATTATTTTCTGCAACCAACAATGCCAAAACATAATATTATGAAAGCGGCATGAAAATGGCCAACGGCGCGTAGACCCCATAGCCACTGCCAGATAAGACACAGGTAAAAGCAAAGAGAACTAAAAGAGCGAGTCTTGCTGGATTCCCCAAGGACACAAAATTGCCATATGTTCAAGTTTCAAAGTCCAAAAACGCGAAGGGAAACTCAGGCCTTTGCATTGTAATACAATCTGAAATATATCAGCTTATATTACAATTTATTTGTTTATTTATCTAATATTTACAATTAAGGAGAGATACCGTACAAAAATATATATGACTTGTATATTTCTTACTCGTCGTGTTCAAATATTCATACTGCATAAGAATACAAAAGAAAGTCAAAGATACTTTCCATTCCTAATCCTCTGTTTACAATTCGTAAGACAAGGGTCTTGCATCTACTATTTGAATTACATCTACATCTCACTAGTACTGCAATCCTACAGCACGATGTGAATGTGAGTAACTAGGTCTTCATTGAACATCAAGTTTCATCTGTGGTCTGCCTTACTTCAGTCAAAACCAGTGGGGAACACATCATATCCGGCCTCCCTGTCTGCGGGATAGATGGCAAGATATGCATCTGCAGACTTGCCCGGGCTAGCTATCGGTAACAAAGATAATACTTGTATTCAGACCAAGGTGAAAGGATTTCAGTGAATGAAAAGGTACATAGAATTACCTCTATTTCCATTGAGTGGGTAGTACACTTTTTCCGAAGCAATATTATCATAGAAAAATCCCTCATCATATATATTTTCAAGAAGCAGAGAATAATCCTTTATCATGTATATAATTTTCTTTCAAAAGCAGAGCATAAAAAATTATATAGTAGGAATAGTTTAATCCAGGATGAAAAGGTACATATTTTGGTAGAAAACCTCGATTTTATCATTAATGATAAAATCGATGCTACTTTATGTAATTCAATTTGTCATTTGAAACAAGTGAATATAGAAAAAGCTATTAGTTTTGCATTATCTATTTTCATTTTTAAGTGGCAGGGGTTAAGAGACAGACATTAAAGAAGTGATTAAAATCATTATAAGACAAATCGAAATGACTCTTGTTCAAAATCTGAGAACCTCATTTCCAAAACCTCATTTCCAAAAAAATGTCGTTTTGTCATAAAGTATTTAAAAGAAAACATGAAAATTTCACAAATATTGACCAAGTCAGAGTGGAGTTGAATTTTTCATTGAAATGTTGAAAACAGGGGAAAAAGAAGCAGGAAATCGAGTGGTTTGCAGAAATTTTAACAACGTTCACAGCTACTTGCGACTTCTTGTCATGCTGGAAGGTGATCCAAATCAGCATTTGCAATCTTGAGTCAAGACATTAATGGAAAGTGAATGGATCGTAAAAAAGTGATTTATAGCAAAATGCCCTCTGTTATGTTCAACGTCACCTTAAGTGACCCTTATCTCGACTCTCAGAAATGAACGTGACTCAGCCTCGCAGTTTTCGAATTTCAGATGACCCCACCAAGGATATTTATCTGCCAACACCCCCTGCCATACCAACCGAATGCCCTTTCAGCAACTTGACGAATTGCAAATACAGTATGATTCAAATATTCATTAAACAAATTACAATTTTATTTGTTAATAAAGATTCGTTGACAATAGGCCTATACCTGATGTTTTGCCGTTAGCACGCTCGGTTTGTTGTCCTATAGAACACAATTCTATCATCAATAGATGATAATAGAAATTAGAGAACTCGAAAACGCGTAGACCCTTTTATATTATCACAGAACAATCAGCGATAGTTCATTGATGTATGAAAATTATATGATCTTAAAGGAAAAAAAAATGAATATTTGACATGTGCGGTACGGCTTGCAAATACACTATTAAAATCTTTTAGGAGAGGGGGCTAAAAATTGATCTGACACGAGTGGCCGTTACTCCAGGCGAAATTACCTTATACGATTACCCATACGGAAAGTCAGGGAAGTCCGATATAAAGTTGAATTGAACAATGAAATCTGCATACCAATTAGATTTTCATGATGGCTTGGAGGAGAACAAAAACCTATTGTGAGGAAAACGACCATCTTTAATCAACAAGAATAAGTTTACTTCTACTCAAGGTAAATAAATAAATAAATAAATAGCCTATAGCACGTAGGACTCGTCTAAATCAAGAAAAGTTCGTGACGATCATAGATGTTCTCTGAAAACGCTGGTATTCGAAGTAATTGAGAACAAGGCCTAGAGTTTTTCCAATATTTTATATTGGAAAAATGTTTTAATTTTTTGAAAAGTCAAACCCACCTACATTATGTTCACAGTCTTTTTATTGTTAATGAGATAGAGCTTTAATGTATAAAGGAGGTAATGAGACTTTAAGACGTTTAAAAATGTGACAGGAAGGATTTCAGCGGCCAACCCCAGCAAATTATAACTGAACGCTCACTGCAGTTCTGGCCATTCACACGAGCCAACGCATTTATCATGATTCATCATCTCTATAGAAGCGTGTACTGACGAATGGGGGCGCAATGACATTGGAGAAAACTTCCATTGACCTCAACGAACAAACTCTATTACCGAGGGCGACACAACGAAACATGTGCATCGTGAACACGATCATCATCCAGTGACTGCACGGACGGACGAATTGTTTGGAACACTACAGTGTTCTATGCTTTTGTTATTTTCACTCACACGACATACATTGCAACAACTAGCAGGATGAGCAATAGAAATCGGAACCAGTTACCAAATAATCTGCCACAGCTGCAGAACTTGATAAAGCGAGATCCGCAGTCTTACACAGACGAGGTAAGTCGGGTCCTACTATTACTAATTACTAGTAATTGCTGCGCGTAGCTGCCAGCTGAGGACTGCCCGAGTAAAATATAGGCAAAATTTCGCCAATTTTAACACTGAGCCAATAGGTTCAATTTATATCATGCCCGGCTAACCAAAAATATCATTGATTTGGCATTAACCTGTTGTTTTCTCCGGCGGTTTTGGAACTCAGAAGACGCCTGACCACAGTCGCTTGAGAGTTATTCAGCTCTGGGACTATTCGCCCCATAGACGAGTATACAGAAGCGAGAAATACCCCAAGTCAGGAAATGAAATGGCTATTTCGTATAGGGATTGTGCCACCATTTCATCTTCGACGTTCGATTTTACCGTGAAAAGTAACAAGTTCATCTATCATGTAACCGTCGACCGTTCCCTATCATTCTCAAAATTCATACCTGGTACTTGATTTGCTTCACAAACGCTCGTTTCGTGTGATTTTTGGCCGAATTCGACGGACACGTCGCTAAAACATAAGCGTGAGCAACATTCCGGTCACCTTACAGTGGACGTTGGGCACCTCCACTTTTCTGACGTTAGCGCCGCGTACCCATGAGGGGTGACTGGAAGGTTGTTCATGCCTTATGTTTTGGCCACGTGTCTTCTGAACTGGGCCGAAAATCACACGAAAATTCATACCTGATACTTCATCTGCTTACAAAATGCTCATTTCCTGTGATTTTCGGCCGAGTTCGAGAGACACCTGGCCAAAACATAAGCGTGAGCAACATTTCAGTCATCCCTCATGGGTAGGCGGCGCCAACGTCAGTAAAGTGGAGGTACCCAAGAGGTGACCGGAATGTTGCTCACCCCCAGGTTTTGGCGAGGTGTCCGTCGAATTCGGCCGAAAATCACACGAAACAAGCGTTTTTGAATCAGATAAAGTATCAGGTATGAACTTTTAGAATGATAGGGAACTATCGACGGTTGCATGATAGATGAACTTGCTAATTTTCACAGTGAAATCGGACATGGAATGTTACATGGCGCGGTTTTTATAGCCATTCTGTTTCCTGACTTGGGGTATTTCTCGCTTCTGTATACTCGTCTATGGGGCGAATAGTCCCAGAGCTGAATAACTCTCAAGCGACTGTGGCCTGACGGACGGAGGACGTCGCCAGCTTGCTAGTGAGATCATACCATTCAGTGCGAGAGGTTAGAGTTATGATATCCGAGCCGCACGCGTGCAGCTTGACAGCCTAACACTAAATGGTATGATCTCACAATCAAGCTGGGGACGTTTTTTCTAGTCGATAATCCAGCATCTTTTTACGGGTTCCAAACCGCTAGAGAAAACATCAGGTGAACGCCAAAGTAATGGTATTTTTGGTTAGCCGGGCATGATAGAAGCTGAACCTATTGGCTTAGTATTAACCCTTTCACCCCCAGTTCCCTGTATACAGGTCCAACTTTACCATAGAAAACAATGGATTTGGGACAAACCATGGTGGTGAAAGGGTTAAAATTGGCAAAATTTGCCCTACTTTTTACTCAGGCAGCTAAGAGCAGTAATCAGTAGGACTGGGTAAAGTCGATAATTCACAAGCACCCTTTGGCTGGGCAATCTGGTAGATCGATTGATTTTCTGCTTGATCTATCGATCCTGTATTTGATCTGCCTGCCACAGCAACCAAGGCTGGTTGGGATCGATAGATGAAGCAGAAAAGTGATCGATCTTTCAGACTATCCAGCCCACAGGTGCCTGTGATGTAGTCACTTCGAAGCTGGCTCAGAGCTACAATCAAATCCCATAAAGGTACGCCTAGATCATAGCATAGTACTGCATGAATAGGGGTATGTACAACAATTATTTTTATCTCTATCAGTGAACCACAGACAAGCTCTTGTCAATTTTTAGTGAACCAACTTCCAGTCTAAAAATCCATCATTAGCTACGTTTATTAGGCTGTTTGGTCCTACTAATTACTGCCTGTTACTGCCCCATATGAAATTAATCGGTTCACATTAAGCATACTAAGCGATCAATTGCTGTAACCATTCAATATTTCAATACCAAAACACAACTTCTGTTTTATAAAATTCCACAAATTAGTAACGTTTGTCTCAGAAACATTGATTTTTCGCACCAGTAGTTACTCTGATTTTAGGGTCTATGCACTGATCAGACATGTACATTTGTTTGTTTACGGAATGTCTATTGACCTCGGGGGTCCAATTAGCATATAGTGGATCCAATTGACTTTGGTCCAATCTTCATTGGGTCCAATTGACTAAAAAATCCTGTGTGGCAACTGACATCCCCCGACACCTACACGAATCTTTCCAAAATCAAGCAAAAGTTATGTCCTTTTCTTGTTTCTGGTACACATAATCTCTCCAGGGATGCAAAAGAGAAATACCCGGTGGCATTTAGATTATCAGTAATTCTTGTAACCAGAGAGGTCGGCCAGTTGCGAGCTCGACCAGTACTACGTTGACCAACTTGTCCAGTGGCAGTAGGAGAGGTCGGCCAGTTGCAACAAAGCATATGCATATGCATTCTCTTCACGGTCAAATACTTAATCGGTATATGCTTTTTTATACTCATGCCAGTTTCAACTTTTTGGTACCATAGTTTCTGTTATTTTCTGGTCTAATAGGAGCTTTAAGAAAACAATGCAAAGGGCTCCCCAACCTGAAAACCTAGAAAGTCAATACGGTGTACCACAATGTGTGGCCGATGTCATCGTTTAGTTTGACACATGTATGTGCGTGAACAGGGAAGTTTGCACGCATTACACTTATGCATGACATTTAGATTACTTTTGTATTATAACTTTGGTGGACCTTGAAAAATAGAGGTGCACTGTAGATCTTACATTCTAAGTGGTTGCGTACTCCTACTGGCCAAGTCCGCCTACTAGCCGACTTCTCCAGCTGGCCGAGTACTCCTACTGGCTGAACTCCCAACTGGCCGACCTCTCTTGTATCCATAATTTTAAAGCAAATTTTCCGACAAGGTGTAACAGGCAGTAATGGGCAGTCCTAAGTATTGTAGGACCGCAGGCATATACCTTAATAGTGCAGGTCTTCAAAGATTTTGCATAGCCGCTGTGGCAGAGACCGATGACTACCTTCATGTGTACACTATGATTATTGAACTTTGTTGCTTTTCAAATGTGGATTACAAGACAACTATGAATTGCATGAGCAGAAATACAGTTACCGTGTCTTGATAAAAATATATTTAAGCAATAAAGCACACCCAGCGATGGTATACCACGTGATTTTGACCAGTTCACTTCATCTATGCACTCGTTATCGCTTGTGCATATATGTTGTGAACTGGTCAAAATCTTGTGGTATGCCATCGCAGGGTGTGCTTTATTGCTTAAGCATATAAACCTTATATCATGACACAGAAAATTTCCACCTACTGCTGTTCTCATACGAGCACCGAACAACCAAGGGTCTTACTACGATTTGACAAATCATACAATGCTACATGTATGCATATGTTTTAAGGTATCTAGAGTCCATGTGTACAGTCACTTGTAAATTTGTTTGTGAGATCTGAACATGTTATCTCCAATAATGCATTTCATTATCTAATTTATACTTTATGACCAGTTCTACTTGTAGATGTAACATGCGTAATACTGTACATGTAAATTGTACGTATCTGGCAGAACCCCATGGCGAGACAGTGCAAGCATGTGATACAGAGGGTACATGTACCGGTACCTTAGACACTCCAAAAAACTTTTGGAGGATCTATGATTGTACTGTACTTATGGATCCTTGTGGTGTATTCTTATTTCTCTTGGAATGTAGTAACTAGTATGGCTTGGCTGCTTGCATGATCATTTTAAGTTTTTCTATAAAATACCAGGTGACAAGCAATTATTAACATAAGCTTATGGCATGTTTTTAGCTCCGCTGTCAGCGACGCGGAGCTTATCAAATAGGTTGATTTTCCGTCGTCGTCCGTCGT
>LD342765.1:143272-153516 GCA_001465055.1 Ptychodera flava
GCCTTACACGTTTGGGTTCTATAATGTACAATGGCATACAACTCCCCATAGCACGATAGCTTCAACAATGTGAAACATGCATTTTTACCAACTACTGGCCATAGCTCAAAGTTAGGGTACCTTATCAGACCCTTTATGAAGTTAGGGTGTGCTATAAGACTTAATTCATTTCAGGATGACTAAGCTTCAATTGTTGAGATGTGCAAATCTGTCTACTTCAGTTTATAAAACATTTTATGTTTCAAGCTGTTGATATGACGTGCAAATTCATCAGCAAATTTCTGCTCTAACTTTGTCTGTTTGTCATGTACATATCGCTACTACCATGATGGTGGATTGGAGGCTGTTGTTAGAGCTATAGATTCGAAGTATTCCATGTATAGATAAAACTATCTGATACATTGGAGATCCCATAGCTGCTCTATGAATTCTGACAGACATATGTACATTTAACACAAAGCCCCGGTAACATGATAATTTTGGTAGGGGTTGCAGATGTACGTTCATGCAAAGTTGTATCACCTTCCAGGCGTTGACTTACAATCTGCAAGGCACAGACCACCAGTGCCCTTTAACACCATTAGTGTTCTAATGCACTACTGGTGTCTCAGTAGGACCCCAACACCACTGTATGACGCCTGTGTTCTATTTATCATATCCAAAATGAGGGTTGTGAAGATAACGAATCCAAAATGAACTTAATCACAGAAACGGAATGATCTCTGCAAGCGCCAATGTGGGAACATATCTAGTAACTTCTCACATACATCAAGAGTTACCATAGAAACACCAGAAGATATTTATTGCTTAGAATTATAATGTTACAACATATTGTTAATGTTGTTCTAATTTGTCATAAATGAAATCTTGATTATTGCTACATGACAGCTGTATTGTGCAGCAGATAGCTGTCACTTTTGGTGATTTTTTTCACTGTCTTTTGTGTTTTGTACATCAATTGGAAGTTATTATTGTTCTTAAATAAGCATGTTAAATATCCAACAATTCAGTTTTTCAACACCTTGTCTATATGAGTAGAATGCACTGTTATTGTTTTAATTTTAAATTCTGGTCTGGACCGGAATTCACTTGTCAATAGTAACTATGTAGTTTAAACCTTACATACTTAGTTGACAAGCTGAACTCTGTGTATCTGAAAATGCTTTGGGGAATAGAAGAAACTCTAGTTGACACTTAAAAATAAAAATATTGTGAAAATCATTAAAAAATACAGTTACTAGCTATTAATTAACATTGTTTTGTTTTGTTCAAGGTAAATTTCATACACAGCAATTTATACCACACAGACATACTGCCTCTGTTCAATCTCTTAGACTAGTATCTTACATTAATTTGAGATTATCCATTGGTACATGTATATCAAACTAATAAATGTTGACTTTGCTTTTCTTTAAAGCAAGTGATATGTAGTGAACATTCAGTGTGAGGGGTAATTACCCAAAATAATTTCTACTTATCCTCTGTAGATTCAATCATCTATCAGAACAGACTGTTTATGAACAGTACAGGCACTTAGGCTAAAGATTGATCTCTTATAATGATTCTTCAAGATTTATGATAAACAAATAAAGATTAATCCATTTCAAAAAGCCCATGTATTCCATGCGTAATGTGCAGTTGGCACTTACTAGCTCTGACAATCTTTTTAAAAGATCAATCCATTACAAAAAATCCATGTATTCCATAGGTAGTGTGCATTGGAACTTAATGGCTCTGGCAATCTCCTTCAGGTAGAACGCACCTTGAAGACAGATATTTGGATTCTCAAATTTTTCAATACTTTTCTGGTCTGCCACTTATTAGGGGGCTCATTTTAAAGCTTATTGAGCTTGAACAATGATCACTGTCTCACTTTTCTGAAAATTGACACGTTTGCTTTTCAACAGAGTTAGCATTGATGGCAGCCATTTTGAATTTAAAATATCATAAATGTTACATAATTTGTTTCTGTAGTACCCACTTTTGCATGATAAAGCCTGATTTTTATTCTTGATTTGGTGAGAAAATGGCTGAAAGTTTCATAGAGGAAAGTTTAAGAAAAAGTTTTCTTTCATTTTCAAGATGCATACTACCTTAAATAATTAGTCAGTTTCAAAAAGTCCATGCAGTCCATAGGTAATGTGCATTGGCACTTTAGCTCTGGCAATCTCTTTAAAAGATTCTCCATCCAGTATTAGTAGAAATGATGGGTTATTTTCACCAACTGTCATAACAGATGACAACACAACACCTGAAACAAAAAATCACAGACTTGAACTTTAGTCTTCACTCTTCATTTGGGAAAAATCCTACTGTGGATATTGGCTTAGAAAACTGATCAAAGTTTAAATTATTTTTTGACATAGCAAAGTTACTACATTGTAAATTCACCATTATTGTAAAGTACAAACTTCTTTGCAGAAACAGGTACATGTATAACTGTTGCTTTTTGCTTAGGTTTTAATTGTGGAACCTAAAAATCTCTGGCTTGCAAGAATAAAATTGCGTACATCTCAATTATTTATTGGACACATTTGACATTGTCTTGTAGAAACATTTATTACACATATTATTTTAATGCAAACATGACCTTCAAATTAGGTTCTACGGTAAAA
Source organism: Ptychodera flava (assembly GCA_001465055.1). Lineage (NCBI taxonomy): Eukaryota > Metazoa > Hemichordata > Enteropneusta > Ptychoderidae > Ptychodera > Ptychodera flava. The sequence goes on from LD342765.1 coordinate 145,888, forward strand.
TCTATTTTTTTTACATTATTTCTTTGTTTCTCTGAAATTTCCTATCACATTAGATGCTAAATTAAAAAATATATCAATCATAGTATAATTCTAAAATATTGAATTCTTAAACCATTTTAAATTTTTTTCAGGGTGATGCAAAAATAATATCATGTGCTTTAGATTTGCATCTGCTGTAACTAAGTAGTGAGGAGACAAGCTACATGACGAAGAAAATGTAGTGTTTCCATTCAATCTTTTAGATACATACAAAACCACTGTACCATTTGATTTCACATAGCCCATATCAATTTTTGGCAAATTCCAGCCCCTTGAAGACAAGTTGATTGATGACTTTGACATCTACACTCATATATTTATCAACATGAATGAGAAAAACTGCTGAATCAACATTTTTCATAGATTCCTTTGTAAAGAAAGAAAGAAATTTGCTCTCCACCCATTTTCTGAAACACAATCATAATGTTACAATTGCAAATACACAAAATTTACCTTCATCTTCCCTGGTAGCATTTGGTTTGGGTACAAATATTGGTTCTGAAGGGTATCCATTCTCAAATTTCCATTCTTTGTAAGATCTTTCCTCAACATCCCATTTCAGTAGCTGAAAAAGAGCGATTCGATGAAAACCTCTATTAGTGTTGTGTGAATAATGCATTGGTACGTATAATTACTGAGCTTCACAAAGGAAATGAGTGGCAGTGTTCTATAGGATGCACTCTTCAGGAAAGCAAACAGGGTAACTTAAAACCTTGTACAATAAATAAATTCACTTAAAAGTGCTCTTATATGTCAGAATTTCTTTACATTCTTTTTGAAGACGTCTTTTTCACATGTCTGATCAACATGTACAGATAACCTTTTCACATATATTCACTTACATTCAATTTTAATTATTTAATACGTAGTTTGCCCAATGCAAAGTACTGGTAATTACAGATAACCTTTTCACATATTCACATACATTCAATTTTATTAAATACATAGTTTGCCCAATGCAAAGTACAGGTTTCACTGTTTTTTAGCATGTCAATTGCACCTTCTTGTTCTACTTCCCAAAGTATGTGGATCGAAACTCTAACCATTTAGCTTTTTAACACAGCATCTATACATGTTAAATGTACTGTTATTGTTTACGTTTAAATTCTAGACTGAACCAGAATCACTATGTCAACAATAACAATGCAGTCTATATACAGGTACAGGACATGTTGACAAGCTGATCTCAACATGCTTTTTTGATTTGAACAAGAACTTGAGATGGATATACGAAACAAAAGAGTGACAAAGTCATCAACAGTTACAGTCACTAGCCCCTAAAACACGTCAAAAATAGTTTACAGTATTCTTCTGAGGATTACAGTTAGCAACCGACAACTGTATGGCCGACAAGATGGAATGACAAAGGTCAAAACTAATCAAAACACTGCATTTGACAGTACTCCATGTGTTATGTGTTACCTGTTCAATATTTCGATAAATTTTCAATGACATCACTTCAGAAAATATGCCATTGTCAATGCTAACCCTTTGAGTGCTGTAATTTTTCACCCAAAAATTTTAGTGCAACATTTTACCAATTTTTATGAATTTTTTTTATAATTTTTGAACCACATGGACATCACATTTCATTGGCTATAGTTTTTTATCAAAATTTAGGCAAAATCAGAAAAAAATCGACTGGGGTATATATTTTAAAGTGGCAAAAATTGACTTTTGCACTCAAAGGTTCAAGAATCGGAATTATCAAAAATTGGAATCTACACTTGGAATGATACATTAAACTGTCATGTATACATCAACCTTTAATTACTTACACTGGAAAAGTATCCACCAATACTGTAGGCATATTTGTACTCTTTGCCATTTACTGCTGCATAGTTGATTCTTGGGAGTTCAGCAGCTAGGAGTGAATAAATATTTGCACTATAAATATCAATTCAGAAAGTCACCAATATATATAACAATCTTGATTCAAGGATTGTACATTCTATATCCATTCAATAAATAGAACACTAACTTTATAGATCATTACAAAAATGTTCTCTTCTGAGTAATGTGTTCCATGTGACTGACAACTATCTCATTTCTCCTGTTCTTTTACAAAAATTTTAAAACACCTTTTTTTACAGAGACAACATCAAATACCAGTGAAAACTGAATAGATAATTCAATGGCAGATTAACCCGTAGAACATGCCTGTAACAGCTCACTGTGCGTATTTGATAACATGCCTATTACAGACAATGTACACTATATGTATTTGATAATATGCCTGTTACAGCTATGACAATGTACACTGTATGTATTTGATAACGTCTGTAACTGCTATATGACAAGGTACACTGTATAACATGTCTGTAACAGCTATGACAAGGTACACTGTATGTATTTGATAATGTCTGTAACAGCTATGACAATGTACACTGTATGTATTATATTTGATAATGTCTGTGACAGCTATGACAAGGTACAGTGTATGTATTTGATAACATGTCTGTAACAGCTATGACAAGGTACACTATGTATTTGACAACATGCCTGTTAATACTGTAGGTGTTGATCATTCCCTGTAACAGGGTCTATTTAGACAACATTACTATCAACAAGCTATGATCAGTCCCTGATAAAGGATTACATTTGACAGGCAGACAGTAATTCAAGTGACATGTCAAAACTCTATGCCCCTCTTTATGCATGCATGTCTGTATGATTGTGGCAGGTCTGAAATGTCACTGCACACAGTGGCAGTGCTGAATTTCAGGGAAAAAATTGTCACAGGGTCTGTAAACTTGTAAAATATTTGACATTTTAATTTATTAGGAATTAAATGGCATATATGTTGAGAAGACAGCAATTCTGAGACTGGACTGTTGATGTGTCTGTTCAGGGTTTTGCACGTTGCATTTAAAAGAAGTCTTTGATGAGTAGATGGCATAGAACACTCTAGAGTAATTAAGTTCTCAACGTCTGGCTGTGGGTGACAGTATTGTATGTCAGTCAGAATTCTTACTTCTCAGTGTCAGTGATGACACCAGAAGTCAATAGCACTTACAATCATCAGGTTGTAAATCAATTATCATTTCTTGGGTGCAGTGAATGCTTCCATCGTCTAACTTCACAGCAGTAGCTTTACTGTCTTTTAAAGTCACCAAATTTTCACCAACAGGAGTGCTCTAAAGTAATGACAAGAAATTCATGATAAACTTAAATCAAAGAATAAGGTTATAAGTCAACTTGCAACAGATCAAGATTTGTTATTCTTTCTTTGGTATCTTTTCTCTGTACACTGTCATAGAAATATTCAATCACTCATACAGCACACTGGGAACCCATTACATTGACCAATGTACTAACATTTATGAACTATATAGAGTTTCTGATTTTACATTTATTTACATTTATTATTTATATTTATAAAGCACTATTTGTTCCTCATAAATACACATGTGAGATCGCTAAGGGCGATGTCTGTCAACCTATTATAAACGAAGTGCTTATACTGGTTAGTATCTACAATTATCCATCTGTGTGCCTTTTCAATGTGATACACATTGCCTGCACAGAATAAATCTGACCAACAGGTACACAATATAACACAGAAATTTACCAGATGATGATCGACATTGACTGCATATTAATAATTGCCACGGAAACTTACATCTGTAATTTTCAATGGCAGAACAAATCGCCATGGTTTTGGTAAACCAGAAAGCTCTTTGCCTGCCTGCACATCATTTAGGTAGAGTTCCTTAACTACATCTACATTTGGATAACAACACATGTCAACCACAAGATGATCATCTTTCTCATAGGCATTGACATGATGGAAGACAAACAAAGAATCCGTGATGTAGGCTGTTGTCATGGCTTCACCAGTTTCACGGTTAATTATGTGGAATCGTGTTGGCCATTCTGGATGATAGTCAAACATGTCAGCAAAGGCATATCCAAATAGCTTTGATGTTACAGCTTTCCATATGTTGATGATGACTGGTTGTTCCACAAAGATGAAATATTTTTCAGTCATACCAAAGCTATGGAAGTATGATGGATGCCTAGTGTGTGGTGCAATCGTACCGATTATTGATGCCTTCTGGTATGGCTTGTTCATAGCACCTGTGTTCAACATGGAAAAAGAACAACAAAACTAATCTGTGATTTCATTACTGATCATGTTTTACCTTGAAAATTGGCTAGCATAATTTCCTGCTGACATTTTTACTACAACACATATATACATCACACACTACACACAGGGCTAAACAATGGATATACGATCGGTATATCACTGGATTTAGAGGCTTATGTATGCGATCTACAGACCCATACACTGATATACAACACAGCGTTCTCTAGGCGTACAAACAATATACTTATGTATATCATTATATTCGGAACATCACGATTACAGGGCTGTAATCGTGATGTTCCAAATACAATGATAAGTACAAATTCAGTTAAGTGTACTTTGATGTGAACAACAATTTATAACTTTCTGTCTGCATCTTAGATAATGTACAGCACACTGTGACATTCTGTCATTGCAGATTATCAAAATTTCTTCTGCAAGTTATGAGCACAGCACTATACAGTCATCTTTGGTAAGACCGACAGTGGATTAATTCAGATGGGTTCACAACAAAGTCACTAGAAATTTTACCTTGATCAGGCTGTGGAATCTTTATGATGTTGTAGCTACAAGTCCTTCCATATTTGAATCCCATGTTGTAAATTGTTCCATCAGGATCTGAGTGGGTATGGGCCACTGACGAATCAACATCTAACACTTTACTGATATCAATCTGATTGGCAAGAACACAAAAAACATTTCATTTGACCCATTTAGTAAATGCAAAGCTGTAAGTATGTCTGACAAAGTAAGACTTTCAATGACCCATGTCATATGGATGTGATGATGAAAACAGACTACAATGTAATCAAAAAGAGTTTTGCTGGAACTTTACCGGTCCATGGCATCTAAAAGATCAAACATGGAAATAACTAAAATACAATCAGTGTTTTTGTTAAGGCTGGTACCCCAGTAAATGTTACCAGGGTTCCCCAGTCATTTTACCGGGGTTCCCCTTGGTATATCAATGCAATCAGATCAGGGGACAGGTTACCGGGGTTCCCAAATCATTTACCAATGTTCCCCTACCTTTAATAGCAAAAACACTGACAATGTAAAAAGATCATGTATACTGGTGACATTGATGATCAGAGAAAATAAAATAAAGCATTAATGGAAAACATACATACCTTCTCTCCCAGAGTGTCTAATGTTTGTGGATCAAACCTTCTCATGTACTGGGTCTCAGTCAGAGCATAAAACTCATTACCAATTTTTGCCACATGTACATTATCATTATCTGTAACTTCTCCTTGTGTGAAATATGAAAAGAAGCGCTGGAATATATTCTGACATGGATCTGGATAGGCATAGGTACCGAATGTTGTCATTGTCACGCGATTGGTCTCCATTGCTGCTTTGTAGTCATCGCTTCGAAGGAACTTGTTATGATACGTGACTTTACCATTTCCAATATTGAATCGATGAAGCAATGCAAGTCCATCAAAAAAGTGATTATAATGTTGATCACCAACTTTGTATATCCCTGGTCCATTTCGTAACAAACTGCCGCTAAGCCATTCTGGAATCGTGCCTGAAGTATAAAAGAACTGTGTGTTTACATGCATTGGTTTTATTACAGATCAGTAGTTATTTGAAACAAACTGACAGATTGATAACGAAGGAAAGTTGCTGTTATATAGCAAAAATACTCTTGACTCTTAAACACAAAATACAGTACAATGGCAGTAAATTATATCATTAATTGAAAAAGGCCATTTCCACAACCGCTGACACAAGGTCTTTCCGTTGTCATGGTAACAGTGTTGTGTATCAGCATTCCATTATTCTTCCTTTAAGAAAAAATCAGCAAATTATTGCTACCAAGTGTGTTCTAGTTATAATTTATATAATTCTGCCCATGAGATTGTTTTGTTGATATTGGAATAACATTGGCCAACATATTCAGTAAAAATGTTTAATATTGAGTCATACAATGATCACATGCACAGCTTATTAACCCTTCTACCACAATGGTTTGACCCTAACCCATTGTATCAATGGTGATTGTGGACCTATTTACATTGAATTGGCGTGAACAGGTGAAATGTATCTAACACAACTGATCGTAAAAAATTGTATGGATCTGAAGCAAATGAAAATACCATTGTTGGGTTTTATGATATGATATGAAAATGTGACAAAAACACTTTCATTATAGTTTTTATTTTCACTGATGTTAAATTTCTTTGGGTGAACTTTCTAACTTACAAAGACTAACTAAACATTTGAACCAGTGTACGTCTGGTATTGGATACTATATCTAGCTTTACCATAGAGAAACTACAATCTATGGTTTTACTTACATCAATGTTTTCACGCTTAAAACTAAGTGGAATTTGTATATTGGAATTTGTAAATTGCCATTTAACTTTAAGTTAACTTGCACACATAAGGAGTGACAATACCAGTACTTGCGATAACGGAGGAATTTTGTTGTATTTCACGCACTGCTTTGCATTGAAAGCATAAATGTATTAGCGTCAATGACACTTGGCTCACATTTGATTTAATGTGGCAGGCCAGAGTGAGCATACTTAACTAAGTTTACCCTGGGAACATGTATACCAAGTTTCAAAGCAATCGGACAAGCAATTTCAGAGAAAATGATTTTTTGACCAAAAATGGGAAAAATTGCCCCAAAAATACAAATACACTGTATGAAAATTTCACCACACTTTGAAGATACTCATCTAAGGTTGCCTCTTGATATGTGCATACCAAGTTTCAATGCAATCAGAATAGTTAACTCTGTAAAAATGATTTTTTTGACAAAAAATGGGAAAAATTGATTCAAAAATACAAATATGAAAATTTCACCACAATTTGAACAATCAGACAGAAACCAACCCTAGGATCATGCATACTAAAGTTCAAGGCAATGGGACGACTGCTTTCAGAGAAAAAGATTTTACGACCAAAATGGGAAAAATTGACCCCAAAATACAACTGTATCAAAATTTCAACACCAGTTGAATAAATCCAACTAAAATCATCATAAAGAAGCTGCATACCAAGTTTTGATCAAATCTGGCCTGTGGTTACAGAGTTGTAGCAATTTCTTCTGACATGGTACTTGACACGTTCATTTAAACAAATTCACATCTCCACCACTGGGTGCACCTGTACACGAAATACTAAGATGGTTGGTGCTGTGGTTTTGGAGTTTTTGATGTGGATGGACATACATCTGGACATACTAAAACATGCATACCGGTACATACAGACATAGAAATGTACATGCATACATACATACATACATACAGATGCCGCCTACCCACTATATAAGCTCTCTTTGGTAAATATATATAACATATACCAAATGTGAGCTAATGAAAACCTTCCAGACTTCCCTGATCAAATCTGACATTTGCTTTGGAACAGTATTATTAAAACAGTCTGAAAGGAGGGTACTTCATTTGCATGCATAATTAGGGATTTAGTTCAAATTCGAACAGCGCCCTCTAGCCAGTGAGTGACGGTTATGGCATTTTTCG
>LD342769.1:10029-24863 GCA_001465055.1 Ptychodera flava
GAGTGGAAATCTAAATCGTGCTGGTGAAGTGGACAAATGGGTTTTGGGTAGTTATCAGGGGTGGGGCATCAATTTGTTTCGTCTGACAAAGGGGTGGGCATCTTTTTTTCACAAAAAATGCAGGGGGGGTCTATATTTTTTTGAACACCGGCGACAAGATTTTGCCGGCCCCCCAGGCCGTAAAAACTGAACGCTCCCTAACGAGCACTAGCAACCCTCAAAATATGCCCTACAACAAAAATCCTTATAAGCGTCTAGAAACTCCGGTCGGTGCTGGGTCATGTTAATTATGATATGACACCACACACCGGATCGCTCACTATAGTCAGTCAACAGAGTGGCTAACTCTCTCAATAACGAATCTGGCTTCTCCTCCTCGAGGACGAAGATGACTTCATCACACAACCAAGCGGAGGGGATACAAAACAAGAGAGCGACTGATGAAGGAACCCCATTTTTGGTTCCGAAGACGAATCACTCAATCAACATACCGGTTTACCGGGGACCCAGATCACATGACTGGGGTCAAAGCACTATCGATTCACCGGTGTCTCGCCATGTATTCCACACAAAATAAATGCAATGATCCTTTTATTGACCACATCGTACTACTAAACAATCTTGGTAGAGCCGATGTGTGGAGTAGTCCTACGAGTATGGCGAAAGTGTCGGGCTTTGGCAACGCCGTGGGAGGCGGCGTAGCCAAAGCCGGACACTCTCGCGATACTCGTAGGGCCGGGTCGTAGGGCTAATGTGTGGAGTGGTCCTCAATTTCCCTTATATCGTCTTTGGTGGCCAGTCTTCTGCAGCACATACAGTAAGCGCGGGAACAAGTATGCGTTGCGGAAACCGAAAATCTCGTACGCATTGATGCTGCTTGCCAACTGGCCGGTAGAGAGCCGGGAACAGCAATTCAAATGAGTCGTCTTTCGACCATTTTCATAAAAATGAAAAAGGTTGAAACTTACAATTTTCAATTTCTAATTTTCGCACGCACCTAAGTAAAATTCCAACTTCTTCACAAATCGGTAAGACATGATTTTATTTCAAAGAGTTTCCGTTCTCTTCATTTTGTTCTTCATCAATTGAATGTCCCGTAATAAGTTTTACGAATCTTGAAAATAGTACTTTTTTATTTTAAGATTAGGTAATATTTTGATACTGGTAATGATTTTTTTTGTTTTGTTGAAAATGAAAACATCATTTTAGGATACAAATTATAATATGAAAACAGAAACTGTCCTTAAAAATAATCCAAAACACGTGATTTTGAAATTTAAGAAATAAAATAGAATTAATAGATTAGATTTCATTTTGTTTTCACTGCTAATTGCATTTCGGATTCAAAATATGAGCAAGGCGAAACAGAGTTATGTTTCATTAATAACCAAATAACAGAAGCTTTATTAAAATTGGTCTGTCAATCGGTATATTCAATTAAGATTAAATATGAAAAATAAAATTCTATTTCAATCATTTAAATAACGCTTTTTGTGCTAAAATGCATTTTAATATTTTTGAGAATTGATTGGCCGCGAAAACCGTACCAAAAAATCGGTAAAATAAAAATTTTGTCTGAAAAAACGAATATTAAAAATTGGTTGTTATGTTTATTTGAAGGTGATTTCAATTTTCAATTTTCAATAAATTGATTGGACGCTACGTACACGCATTATGGAAACATAACGAAATAAAAATGTAAACATGAAATAAAAATGTAAACATAATATAATAAAAATGCAAACAAAATAAGAAAACGAAATACAAATGTAAACATGATGAAAGAATGAAATAAAAAATGTAAACGTAACAAAAAATGCAAACAAAGTGAGAAAATGAAATAAAAATGTAAATATAAGGAAATAAAAATGCAAAAACTTGAGAAAACGAAATTAAGTAAACAAAATTAAATAATGTTAACACAAGTGTTTTGGCACGAATCTCACCCCATATATAACACCCAAAGTGACAAATCTTGCCGCCCATAGACTGCCCGCTCGTCAAAATGGTCAATTTTAAGTTGTTGCCTACGGTTCGCAGCTGTGGTGTTTGTTTACCCCTCCACGACAGCGTTGAAAGTCGTAAAAGTCGAAATCAGCCCTAAAAGCTAAGAAACCCGTCTGAAAACACCACACCTATATACCCACAGCTAGTCGTAGACCATGGAGGTAAAATTTCTGTTCGCAACCACAAGTTGTTTGCGTGCACTGCTTTGTTGTGTCCCTGTACGGACGAATCAGCGTACGCGTATGCTACCTCAACCCACATTCGCTTTGTGGTTCGATACATGTTGATGGGTGCTGTATGCGTAGGAAGCACATAAATGCATAGCGGCCTTCACGAGCTTCACCGTGTATCGAACCACAAGCTGCCGTGCCTCAACCACAGGTCGTCCACAACGAAACAGCGCAATACTTACTATTAATTAGAAAATGATTTGTCATTGCGGCTGCGGATTCATTAATATATAGCGATACAGGCAACGCTGTTTGTGTCTGTGTCAGGAAATTGTTAGGATTTTACAAAGTAAAGAATAATATGGTGAAAACTCAAGTTGCGCTGCGCATTTTTCATTTAAAACCTTTTATGTATCATACCTTTGAAGGAGGCTGGAGGACTGCAAGAGTTGGACGTTTCGCTGGAAAGTCTCTCAACAGCTTCGGACAGTTGATCGATTTTTGCGGTTTGCTGATTAACGAGGTCCAATAAATTCATCAGGATTGCCCGGTCCTGGTCTTCAGGGGACGAGCACAGGTCTTCCCCTAGTTCGGCGCTACAGTCGGGAAGTGTCACAGTATATTGGCAGCGACTGCCTACCCCGTCAGGTGAGCAGCGATGTCGATACTTGGCCGTGCCGTATTGGCCTACCGTGCTCTGACCATCAACTGTGATCGCTGTTCCGAGGACAAACCACAAAGCTACAGCCGACGCTCTTGACAAGGACATGTTTCAAATGAACTGACTGACGACAAATGGAATGTTCGTACCGGAGTGGTGCCTTGTCGTTCACAGCTTACCGAGATTACGTCGCGACTAATGGCACAGTTGCCGGTTGCGAAAAGTTTAATGGGATAAGTGAAATTTTATTGGAGAAGCAAACGAATATTTTTAACTTGCCTTTTGTTATGCAAAAACTTGTAAGGCATAGGTAATCAGGAAGTCACGTGATGGTTTGTTATTTACAGAAAGTGAAGACGAATGTCCAAACCAGGAGGTTACCCCTTTTCACTTACTGTAATAGATAAATCCTAATTTCTTGCCGTCAAGTTCCCGGGGGAAAATCCGCCGAAGTGTGAATGCTGGATTGCCCTTAGCTTGTAGTAGGGCTATTTTGTCGCAGTCACACAGAATACGCGCCACGGTAGTTCAGTGCAGCGACTTGTGGTTCAATGACTCAGTATTTTGCTGTTCACAGACCTGAATTACATCTTTTCTCGGCGAATTCGGCTATCCGTTCTATTTTATTTTGCTTTTAGGGTTTTTTTGTTTCTGCTATACCATCTTGGTGACGTCATCCACGACCACACGGAACGCCATGAGGGAACTGAAATACAGCGATTAATTCTGTGCAGTCACTTAATTCGGCAGGGCAAATTCGCAATAAGTTTATTTTCAAGAGCCTTGCATTTGCGTTATATTTATTTATCAATTTTTATTTGCTTCTTTTGGGTGTTTTGGTTTTAGCTGGTTTATTTGTTTATTTATTTGTAACTCATTTATTACTTGTTTTCTTGTTAGTCTTTGATTCGTTTGTTATTTATTTGTTTCTTTTTGTTTTGTTTATTCATTTGTTCATTTGGTTGATATGTTTGTTTGTTTGTTTGTTTGTCCGGAATTTCCTGTGGGATATCGCCACAAATTTCAAAGTCACTGACTCATTGATTAGTTACAGTAAACTAGCACGATTGACAGGGTCCCTGCCCGAGGAAAACAACTCAAGTTGCCCTACTCTATCGGGAACAATCTCACAATACTCATATGCTTCTGGGAACATATTTTCGGTTTCTTGCCCATTGAGTCACAACCCGGACCAGTAAGCTGACCTTTCACCAGATAGACGGATTTCCGGAGCCGTTTCTCATGGTAGGCCCTACAATGGGATTGGTCGGTTGGTTTAGGAGGGAAAAACACAGTCATACATACTGTTTGATAGCCCTGCGTACAGGTCTGTGTGTCCCCGGCGTAATACGGCCTCCACCACAGCCCTGCAACGGTCTATGGAGATAACTGGCGAGATTCAAAATGGCGATCTCCATGGGTAAACAACTTGTCGAGTACGTTATGTTTCAGAAAACGAGCAGTTTTGAACGTTAGGACAAGTTGATCGCATCTTTTCTGGGGTCGGTTAGGAGGTAAAGGTAGGCAGGGAAAGGATTTTGCCCTGATAGAGTAGAATTTCGGCCAAAAAGACCGTTTTTTCGTTGCGGTCCGGATCCGGACTGCAGTCGCCAGTTATCTCCATAGACCGTTGCAGCGCTGTGGTGGAGGCCGTATAACGCTGGGAACACACAGACCTGTACGCAGGGCTAACTGTTTGACACTGTAATATAATCAGTCCTTATCGAACAAACTTTTCTGTATCGTACGACAACCCAAGTGCTGTGTATAAGTGGCATATTAATGAATGATTATTGTCTTATTATATCTTTGTTCCCGTGATGTTGTCGTCATGCCTGACGTAAGAACAGGAGGGGGACACGTTTGTCGCTAAATTTAGGGTCGGCCTACAGTGATACGTTTTATTAGCAAGAACTAAACTCACGGATCAATAGCTCACGGATCAGTCGAATCATCACCGCTTCTACCTCCAAGGTTGGGGTAGAGTAACCATGATGGACCGGATCATAACTAACAAGGCTGCTAACTTTGTCTCTGGTAATTGTTGTCAGCTTAACTCACAAGAAACATCAATACACTCGAAGTTTGATACTGATGTTCTTGTTACTCGCGGGGCTCTCCCGATTTTTTATGGCTTTACTAGGTGTGTCTGGCTGAATAGACAATAGCCGAGAAAATGACGTCAGTCAATTCCCCACCATCAAACAATTGTGCTAACGATTTCTCCGTAAAGACGATTGTGGATCACAAACAACCATGACAATACAGTCAATATAATTATGATACGATTTACAGGGAAGTAAATCAGGAGGAAAAAAAATCCGATCATGCGGTACACGGAAGATCACACAATAAGTTGCAACGTGGCCAAGGGTCGCGGACTTTCAGTGTACGCTCCGGTTTGGCTTTTTTGTAGAATGACTCGTCCCCGCGCATCCTGAAATAACCGGAACTTGCTCTACTTTTCAGGACATGGAACTTTTCAGAATTGAACTTTTCAAACTCTGACCGATTTCTGGGTGTAAATCTCAGAATCTATTTATCGTCGAATATCATTTCTCAAGGACGTTTACTTAACACGAATTGCTAAAGGGTGGACCATTTGATATCCTGGGGATCTGGAAGATTTCGCAAAAAAAAAAATTCCCACCAAATGTCAATAAAAAAATCAGCTAGAGAAGGCTTTACAAAAAAAGGTGGGACAGTTAAAAAAATGTTCAATAGATCAGGTAAATAATAATCATTGTCCAATATCATTAATCTTTCCGACCCCCAGGATATCAAATTGTCCACCCCTTCATGCCCTTAGGTGATTTTGAAGTTCTGCAATTCTGACATAAGCTAGCGACACTGTGGCACATTCTCCCCCAATATTGTGTCTATGTTTTCAAGCTTTTGCGAAAGACAAAGAAGTATAGCCTTGTTAGGTAATGTACTCAATTTTAACCATCCATGGTTTCAACGTGAAGCTTAGTATTCAAAAACAATGTCGCCCTACCTCGCTTCTAAATATAGTGAGTTATGTATTCAAAAATAAGGTTGCCATTCCTGATTTCGACTCTATGTGTCAAAATAGAACTACCATTCTAGATTGCATACTAAAGTAAGCTATGAATAATAAAAAATGTATTACCACCATGCTTGATTTCAAAATGAAATGGATTCGATATTCCTTTCTTCATAAACACTTTGAAACCGATTCTTCGGGGTTTTTCGAATTTAGAGAAATATATTTTTGAAACGATACCTCTTTCAGTTAGTTACGTATGCCCGCGTGTAGTTGAATGTCAATCGCGGAGGAAGGCTTTACAAATCTCTAGCTCTACCCAAAGGAAACAAGAATTCTCGTTATCTCTTTGCCTGTCGACGTCAAGAGCACATTTTGCGATTCCTCTGGTGTCTTCAAACTGCTATCATCTACATTAAATAAAATAAAAGGAAACCATAACATTGAATTTACGCTTGTCTTTCATTTGAAAGGTATTGAATTATACACCGCTGACATTGCCTTTGTTAATTTATAATTATTTGCGGAATTCTTTCGATGGTTTTGGCTCAAAGAATCATGGCGACTTTACAGCCCAGTGAGATTTAACTATCTGCGCTACTTCGACTGCGCTATTTTTAAGACATGCCAAATATCATTCCATTGAATTGCGTGTTGCGTATACAAGCGTGGGTGAGAGGGAGGGTAACTTTGAAAAGAAAAGTACACTAGTATGCAGAACAGTTTCCAATTGTCCGTTTTCATGACCCCTGAACGACCTTTCGTCCTGTTTCTCGTTAGTATGAATCCACCAGTTCGATTTACAACTCTGCTATGCATTTCCACTGAATGCCGTACTGAATTGCCATCGCCATTTACTTTCAGGCAAAAAGCTGCATTGTCCTCGCAGTAAAGTGTTCTGTTTTGGATACTACACACCACGAAAAACACAAGGACCCCAGGATGCAAGGCCATGTTGGTTTTGGGCAAGGGAGACGAAAATTGCCTATTCGATCAGAAAACGAAAGCCACCTTTGATAATGTCAAAAGGGGGATAGACTTTACAGGAGGCCTAAGCTACTGCAAGTCAGTTGTTTTTTTCCGTTGTCTTTCAGACATGCTCGGCATTTTTCAGGACAGTCATCATTCATCCTGACCTTTGACCTTGAAATAAAAACGAAGGCATCCCAACGGTAGCACAGCGTGTACTACTACCAACAAATGCACTATTACAACCTTTCAAATAGAAGCTGTTTTCTCTAGACAGACGTTCATCGTTCCTTCGCCTACGGCGCCCTACACATGCCAAACGCAGAAGTGTGTTCGTCCAAACAAAATCGTCAAAAAGTCATGAACCCTTTTGGGTTGTAATGGAGGCGAAGTGCACAGTGATCATCTTATGAGGGCGCTGATTGTGTTAAAATCGTGAACAAAGTATCTTGTGGGGAAACAGCGCGATAGAAGTGATAAATTTATTTCAATAGTACTAAGCATTAAAGGGACAAAGTCGGCCATCTTTCATGAATTTTGTTTGATACAAGATACTGCTTATATTGTTTGACATGTTGAAAGATACTCAATGAATGGGTGACCATGCATATATTCGACCCCAGATTGGTCAAGAATGGTACTCATACGCTTCTGAGAACAGTTTTGGGTTTCTTGCCCACTGAGTCACAACCCGGACCAGTAAGCCGAAACATTTCACCGCACCAAATAGACGGATTTCCGGTGCCGTTTCTCATGGTAGGCCCTAAGATGGAATTGGTAGATTGGTTTAGGAGGGAAAAACACAGTCCTACATACTGTTTGACACTGTTAAAACCACTCGTTATCGAGCAAACTTCTATGTATCGTACGACAACTCAAGTGAGGTGTATAACGTGGCATATTAAAGAATGACTATTGTCATATTATATCGTCGCTCCCGTGATGTTGTCGTCATTCCTGACGTAAGAACAGGACTGGGGGAGACATTTGTCGCTAAATTTAGGGTCGGGCTGGTGTAATACGTTTTATTAGCAAGAACTGAACTCACGGATCAATAGCTCACGGATTAGTCGAATCATCCCCTCTTCTACCTCCAAGGTTGGGGTAGAGTAACCATGGTGGTGGGATCATAAGTAACAAGGCTGCTTACATTGTCTCTTGTAATTGTTGTCAGCAACCTCCTCATTGACGCACAGCTTAACTCACAAGAAACATTGATTCACTCGAAGTTCGATACTGATGTTCTTGTAACTCGCGGGGTTCTCCCGATCTTTTATGGATTTACTAGGTGTATATTGCTGAATAGACAATAACCGAGAAAATGACGTCAGTCAATTCCCCACCATCAAACAGTTGTGCTAACGATTTCTCGGTAAAGACGATTGTGGATCACCAACAACCATGACAATACATTCAATATAATTATGATACCATTTACAGGGAAGTAAATCAGGAGGAAAAAATCCGATCATGCGGTACACGAAAGCAGCGGAATATCACACAATAAGTTGCCACGTGGCCAAGGGTCGCGAACTTTCAATGTACGTTCCGGTTTAGTTGTTAATAAAATGACTCGTCCCCGCACATCCTGAAATAACCGGATCTTCCTTTTCAAGACACGGATTGAAATGAAACTTTTCAAGCTCTGACAGATTTGGAGGTGCAAAACTTAGGAACTATAAAAATTTCCGTCACTTTCGTTGTATCATCAAATATCATTTATCAAGGGCGTTTAACACGAATTACTTAAGGGTTGACCATTTTATATCCTGGAAGATTTCGCAAAAAAAAAGATTCCCTCAAATGTCGATAAAAATCAGCCGGATAAGGCTTGACAAAAAAGTGGAAGAGTGAAAAATAATGTTCAACAGATCAGGTGAAAAATAATCATTATGCTTCCTCATCAATCTTTCCGACCCCCAGGATATCAAATTGTCCACCCCTTAGGTGATTTTGGAGTTCTGCAATTTTGACGTGAGCTAGCGACACTGTGGCACATTCTCCCCCAATATTGTGCCTGTGTTTTCAAGCTTTTGCGAAAGACAAAGAAGTATAGCCTTGTTAGGTAATGTACTCAATTTTCACCATCCTTGGTTTCAACGTAAAGCTTAGTATTCAAAAACAATGTCGCCCTACCTCGCTTCTAAATATAGTGAGTTATGTATTCAAAAATAAGGTTGCCATTCCTGATTTCGACTCTATGTGCCAAAATAGAACTACCATTCTAGATTGCATACTAAAGTAAGCTATGAATAATAAAAAAATGTATTACCACCATGCTTGATTTCAAAATGAAATGGACTCGATATTCCTTTCTTCATAAACCCTTTGAAACCGATTCTTCGGGGTTTTTCGAATTTAGAGAAATACATTGTATATTTTTGAAACGATACCTCTTTCAGTTAGTTACGTATGCCCGCGTGTATTTGAAAGTCAATCGCGGAGGAAGGCTTTACAAATCTCTACCCAAAGGAAACAAGAATTCTCGTTATCTCTTTGCCTGTCAAGAGCACATTTTGCCATTCCTCTGGTGTCTTCAAACTGCTATCATCTACATTAAATAAAATAAAAGGAAACCATAACAGTGAATTTACGCTTGTCTTCCACTTGAAAGGTATGGAATTATACACCGCTGACATTGCCTTTGTTAATTTATAATTATTTGCGGAATTCTTCGATGGTTTTGGCTCAAAGAATCATGGCGACTTTACAGCCCAATGAGATTTAACTATCCGCGCTACTTCGACTGCGCTATTTTTAAGACATGCCAAATATCATTCCATTGAATTGCGTGTTGCGTATACAAGCGTAGGTGAGAGGGAGGGTAACTTTGAAAAGAAAGGTACACCAGTATGCAAAACAATTCCTCGTCAAACAGGACAACACAATTGTCCGTGTTCATGACCCTTGCACGACCTTTCGTTCTGTTTCTCGTTGGTATGAATCCACCAGTTCGATTTTTACAACTCTGCTATGCATTTCCACTGAAGGCCGTACTGAATTGCCATTGTCATTTACTTTCAGGCAAAAAGCTGCAATGTTTTCGCATTAAAGTGTTCTGTTTTGGATACTACACGCCACGAAATTCTACACATGGACCCCAGGATACAAGGCCAGGTTGGTTTTGGGCAAGAGAGACGAAAATTACCTTTTCGATCAGAAAACGAAAGCCACCTTTGATAATGTCAAAAGAGCGATAGACTTTACAGGAGGCCTAAGCTACTGCAAGTCAGTTGTTTTTTGTCGTTGTCTTTCAGACATGCCTGACATTTTTCAGTACAGTCATCATTCTCCAAGACCTTTGACCTTGAAATAAAAAAGCCATTCCAACGGCAGCACAGCGTGTACAACTACCAACAAATAATATCTGTGCATGCACTACAACCTTTCAAATGGAAGCTGTTCTCTGTAGACAGACGTTCGCCCTTCCATCGCCTACGGCGCCCTACACAGGCCAAACGTAGAAGTGTGTTCGTCCAAACAAACTCGCCGAAAAAAGTTATGCCGGAGGTTATTAATAATAATAATAATGAAGCTTTTTGGGTTGTAATGGAGGCGAAGTGCACAGTGATGATCTTATGAGGGCGCTGATTGTGTTAAAATCGTGAACAAAGTATCTTGTGGGGAAACAGCGTGATAGAAGTGATAAATTCATTTTAATAGTACTATAAGGTACGCAAAACCTTGTAACTTTATTTGAACAGTATTCCAATGACAAAAGTAACGTAAATGTCAATATAGTGTTCGTATAAAAGAAAGAAATATATACAAAATGTTCTGCCTATCTGGGCCTGCCTTTTTTGCAATCATATTTAATGGTAGAAATCAACTTCGTTAAAATCTGTTAAAACCTTTAATGTACGAAAAACTGATCATTCTATTACATAAAATCTTTAAAGTGACCGTATTCACGAAATGATACAGTATCTACATCTACTAAATAGGATGAAAGACATTTCGGTCACAAGACATGCTATGATCTTGTTCGTTATTTCTTGATATTGAAGTTACACACTGTTTAATATAAAACAACAGATCGGGTCGCCTTACCTTCAACTTGAAAAGTATACATATTTACATAAAATGATTGCAAAATGCTTAGAATCAAACTGACTATACCACGAATCACAAGTATTTGTGTTCAACGTATTTGGTGACAAAATCTTGAATATTCTCAACATCCTCGACAGCCTGAGAACTACCCGAAATTGAGATAAAGTATGCAGGCACGGTTTAAGCTTTTATACTTTTCTCACCACTTGTCAAGGCAAAACTCTGGCAGGAGTTACAGGTTTCTCAAGCTTTCGGCCGAAATATGAACTATATATGAGTTGTTCATTGAAGACTTTGAGGGCTAATGAACGGCTTGTCTTTACATTGCCAGAAAAAATATCTTTCTTTACGTGTCCTTCTCAAGTTACCCTGTGTAAACATGTACAATGGAGGACAAGTTTGGACGACATAAATTCTTGTATTACAGAAATAAAAAGAAGATTTTTTTCGGCTTGATATTTGATCGTACCGCCAAACGATGAAAAAAAAGAAACAGTCAGCGTCCACGAGTTCATTATGACTTAGTCGACAATCAAAATGTCAAAGATGGCGCACCCGTGAGGTGATACGTTAACAATAGTGGTATTATAACAAGAACCATAGACTGAGTCAGTATTGAATAAACACTGCATCTACCTATTACAGTTCACAAATAATTCTCGGAAATCATTTAGTTTAAACTTTTCCAGTGAAAATAATTACTAAATGTTTGTAAATGTAAATAAACTGAGTAGTCTTCTAAATATACGATGAACGTGTTTCGTTGTGGCAAAATTACCTGTGTAGTTTGTTGAACTGACGCTCGAGTCATTTATATGACAATGCAAAAAAATAACTGATAATTAATTAATGCACAAGTGCTGCTGCTAAACAGAGTATTTTCGTCAACCATGAAATATCAGTTGCATTGTTCGCTTATGTGAACAGTGCAACTGACATTTCAGTGCAGTTTTACATCATCTACAAGAACTGGTGAGATTAGATTATTCACCGTGTATTAAAAGTTTAAAACAAAAAAACCAACTCGTGTGACTATACAAAATTACTTTGTAAAATGACATTTCAAACTTTCTTGGTTCTTCCGAGTTGTCTTTAAAGCCACAATAGCTGTGAATGTGTAATAAACTGATCTCAAAATATCCTGTTTTCCAAGAGTTTGCTTTGAATAAGACCCATTAAAAACTAAAAAAGTGTGTAACACTGTCATAAGTGTCGAAAGCGGCATGTTAATTGAAACGATTTAACATCATTTTAGATTTCCCGCCTTTTTCAAAAAGTAATCACATGACAGAGAAAATAAAGATTGCGACAACAAAGTGTCGACGATCGTGTAGTGTGCATTAAGTAAATGGTATCATGCTTGTTTCTTGGATGATCACCATGTATATGTTGCACGAAATACTGCAGTTTTTCATACTTTTCCGTGGGGGCGCCATTTTACGAGTGCGTCACCGGTTTACTAGTTACCCTGTAAAACGTGCAGGCGTGGTCCAAATCAGCCAGCGGTGATACCGTGTACACATCCCTTCAGTTTGCACATTTACACGAACCAATTTTGGTTTGAAAATAAAATCATGAAAATAATTCATAAAACTCGCAACTAGGCTTTAAGTATTGTGCAAGGTCATCGACGCGTTGAAGAGGCCTCTTTCGGTCTGACAAGTATCACCACACTGAGATTCGCCGGTCCTCCGTTAGTCGTTACGACGCCCTGTGAACTGTGACTACATGCGCGAGTAAGTGCCGAGGTGGTTACTGCAGTTTGGACAGTAGTGAACAGCGTCCTTGCAGTTGTCCATACAAAACGGAATGAAGCAGCAACACCATAGCCTGCAATAACATCAAACATGTCAGTTTTCTCAGGGGCGCCATGGCTGGAATATTTAGGTAGTATGCACCTCGAAACTGAAAGACTGTTGCTCAGACTTTCCTCAATGAAACTTGCAGTCATTCTCTTACCAAATTCAGAATAAAAATCAATGGTCACTATGCCAAACGTGTACTAGAGAAACCAATTTCCAAAGTTCACATTTTACTCATACTAGAAGTTGAAATTCAAAATGGCCGCCATCCCTGTGTTCACTCTAGACTATGGGAACTAATAGTGGAATATCAGTAAAAGAATTGGAAAAAGTTGAGAGTCCGAATATTTGTCCCCGAGGCGTATTGTACCTTTAGAGGCATTCGGTACATTCTTACAGACACGGTTGGTACAGTTTCGTTCTTGATGAGGTCATCAGGGACAGACTTTGCAGCGGAATGACTTTTCAAATGTCTGAATGCACGGCAACGCCTAACCCTCTCCTAACGTCCTGCTAGAAAATTGTTTACCTTACCCTTTTCACTTGCGACCAGTTACTAAATTCAAACGCTGAATGTGATGGCTTAATATGTAAAGGCAGTCCATTATTACCCCACGAGAGGAAAACTCAATTCCGTTTAAAACGTCATGCCGAGTCTTATTTTTGTGACAAAATTTTAAATTTCCAACGTTGTTCACAATCTTCCTCATTAGTGGCTGATATTTTCTTTCATCTCCTGTCAGTTATATCATCAATATTATCGGATAGGTTTCTCTTACTCCCTGAAGATCTAAACACACATCAAACGTTCAACATTTGCAACGTCGAAAGTTTCCGTCTCAGAACCCGAACTCAATATCAATAGAATAGCTTACCCGACAAACCAAAGTAGGAAGCAAGCTAACCACGTCATGGTGCCGACCTCGTACTCGACCCTTGTGAGAATTTGCTGGCGACAATGTTGACATGTTGTATTGGTCGGGTTTGCTCCGAAGCTCTTCACCGTTGCTATCACCATAGGCTGTGGTTGTGCCAGAACAACGGTGTTGGTTTGAGCTGTATAGCCGACAGGTTGAGAGGGATAGTTTGTGTATCCCTGCTGCGGATAGGCCGATGGTGGGGCCCCGTACTGTGGCTGTTGTCCTATGGGGAGAAAACAGACATTCATGCTAAAACTTTCCTTAGTAAAATTTCTAACCACTCTCTTCCCAAATCAAGAATAAAAATCAGGGGTCACCGCGCAAAGTTTTGTACTAGAGAAACAAAATACCTAACATTTACCGATATTTGAAATTCAAAATGGCCGCCATACCCGTGTTAACTCTAAGGAGAAAACAAAATTTTCGATTTTTGACAAACTAGGACTGTGAAGGGTTTTTCTTTCTCCAAGTGCTTTAAAATGAACCCAACAAGTGGCTGACCAGGAAAGAGGTGTAAAATCTGACAGTTCGAATATCTGTCCCCGAGGCGCATTCTACTTTAAAAGCCGGGTAACAGCTAACAACCTGTTTACTGATCAATGGAATGTAAAATTGTTGGCTTCTAGTATCTTTGAGGTTGATTAGATAATTGGTCGTGCTATTGATGGAGCGGCATAGAGTGTTGTCATGTTCGACGTATAATTTGGACTCGAAGAATGCTGTGGCCGTTTGATTCGCAAAATTCAGTATCGGGTGCCGAGGGAGAATAAACCGTCCAGTTGTATCCTTCTCTGTCGTTAAGACTGCGGAAAACATCAACTATTTATACGCGACATGATACTTCTCAATGAAAACCGATGAGATGCTTGTGTTAAGTATTACAATCCTAACATTTGTCAATCAGGAAGCAAACGAAACACGCACGGCACGGTCACGAATCGATTAGATCAAAGAAGGTAACTCCTTGCAAAGTATCAAAGTCGCGTTTCTTTTCGATAAAGAATGCAATTCCAGGATTCGTAACCGTTGATTTCAACTAGTTACTAGTATTTACACAGTTCGATGGTATGTGACAAGAGCACTGTCCGTAATAAAGAGATAAACAAAAAATCAACATAACGAGAGATTCGCGATTCTGTTACGGTAACCATCCTTACGGTAAAATCTCGTCCATTCAACAAACTGCGCGGTGCAAACTGCATATCAGAGGATCGAGTGAAGAGTTTGTTTAGATTAAAAGGGTTT
>LD342769.1:28135-45467 GCA_001465055.1 Ptychodera flava
AAATACAACTCAGATAAAACTCATTGGCATATATTTCTCGAACAATCCTCAACATCAACCGGACTGACGCTGGGCGTGTATGATGTCGTCCGGGAAATTAAGTGCCAAAATACAGTGAATTATTTCAGAAACACTGGGTGTGTTATTCAATGGCGCAAAATGTACCGTGTTGATTGAATTGCACTTGCATGTGCAAAATCAACACTTTTCTTCAAGTCTATAATGTAGCTCAGAGAAGTGTCAATTGAGAAAATTTCATTTAGCTGAGACAAAAGAGAAAGCGGGATTAAAGTTTCATGCAGGAGTGTTTAGCATTTTCTGCTTGACAATATTCAGTGTTGTATCGTGTCAAACTTGTTGATAGAGTAGACTGCACTGGCAATGCTACAGACTGCATGCTGAAGGAACTGTTGTCGTGATTGCTGACATCGAGAGGAGAAGAAAGTTTTTTTTCAAAGAATTTACTTGTTTCTTCATAATTTTCTTCCTAATTCAAAAGTAAACACCTAAAAGAAAACTGGTAATGTGCATAGTGCAGTGTTAAGCTTGTTGTGAGTGACATGCTGAAACGACTGCAGTGATCGTGACGAGACAGTGTATGGGAAACGTAACTTGCCGCGCGCTGTAATCTAACACCAACCAAAGACGAAGACTGAATTTGTTGCAAATGTTTACTTTTCTAATGGTAAGCAACATGTAGACTTGTCGAGCTCTGCAAGGCAAAACGGACACTCGATCAAATTCCACTGTATTCTTGTGGGGAAACAGCGTGATAGAAGTGATAAATTCATTTTAATAGTACTATAAGGTACGCAAAACCTTGTAACTTTATTTGAACAGTGTTTCAATGACAGAAGTAAAGTAAATGTCAATATAGTGTTCGTATAAAAGAAAGAAATATATACAAAATGTTCTGCCTATCTAGGCCTGCCTTTTTTGCAATCATATTTAATGGTCGAGAGCAACTTTCTTTAAAATCTGTTAAAACCTTTAATGTACGAAAAACCGATCATTCTATTACATAAAATCTTTAAAGTGACCGTATTCACGAAATGATACAGTATCTATATCTACTAAATAGGATGAAAGACATTTCGGTCACAAGACATGCTGCTATGGTCTTGTTCGTTATTTCTTGATATTGAAGTTACACAGTTTAATATAAAACAACAGATCGGGTCGCCTTACCTTCAACTTGAAAAGTATACATATTTACATAAAATGATTGCAAAATGCTTAGAATCAAACTGACTATACCACGAATCACAAGTATATGTGTTCAACGTATTTGGTGACAAAATCTTGAATATTCTCAACATTCTCAATTATTATCTCGTCGACAGCCTGAGAACTCCTACCCGAAATTGAGATAAAGTATGCAGGCACAGTTTAACCTTTCATACTTTTCTCACCACAAGCCTCTGGCAGGAGTTATAGGTTTCTCAAGCTTTCGGCCGGAATATGAACTATATATGAGTTGTTCATTTGAAGACTTTGAGAGGTAATGAACGGTGTGCCGTAAAATTGTCAGAAAAATATCTTTCTTTACATGTCCTTCTTAAGTTACCCTGTCGAATTATGTACAATGGAGGACAAGCTTGGACGACATAAATTCTTGTATTACAGAAATAAAAAGAAGATTTTTTTCGGCTTGATATTTGATCGTACCTCCAAACGATGAAAGGAGAAACAGTCAGCGTCCACGAGTTCATTATTAGTTAGTCGACAATCAAAATTTCAAAGATGGCGCACCCGTGAGGTGATACGTCAACAATAGTGGTATTATAACAATAACCATAGACTGAGTCAGTATTGAACAAAAAACTGCATCTACCTATCACAGTTCACAAATAATTCTCGGAGATCATTTAGTTTAAACTTTTCCAGTGAAAATAATTACTAAATGTTTGTAAATGTAAATAAACTGAGTAGTCTTCTAAATACACGATGAACGTGTTTCGTTGTGGTAAAATTACCTGTGTATTTTGTTGAACTGACGCTCGAGTCATTTATATGACAATGCAAAAAATACCTGATAATTAATTAATGCACGAGTGCTGCTGCTAAAGGGAGTATTTTCGTCAACGATGAAATGTCAGTTGCATTGTTCACATATGTCAAGAGTGCAACTGACATTTCAGTGCAGTTTTACATCATCTACAAGAACTGGTGAGATTAGATTATTCACTGTGTATTAAAAGTTTAAAACACATTCTCTTAAGCGAGATAAAAAAAATAATAAATCGTGTGACTATACACAATTACTTTGTAAAATGATATTTCAAACTTTCTTGGTTCTTCCGAGTTGTCTTTAAAGCCACAATAGCTGCGAATGTGTAATAAACTGATCTCAAAATATCCTGTTTTCCAAGAGTTTGCTTTGAATAAGACCCATTAAAGACTGAAAAAGTGTGTAACACTGTCATAAGTATCGAAAGTGGCATGTAAATTGAAACGTTTTAACATCATTTTAGATTTCCCGCCTTTTTCAAAAAGTAATCACATGACAGAGAAAATAAAGATTGCGACAACAAAGTGTCGACCATCGTGTAGTGTGCATTAAGTAAATGGTATCACGCTTGTTTCTTGGATGATCACCATGTATATATATGTTGCACGAAATACTGCATTTTTTCATACTTTTCCGTCGGGCGCCATTTTACGAGTGCGGCACCGGTTTACTAGTTACCCTGTAAAACGTGCAGGCATGGTCCAAATCAGCCAGCTGTGATACCGTGTACACATCCCTTCAGTTTGCACATTTACACGAACCAATTTTGGTTTGAAAATAAAATTATGAAAATAATGCATAAAACTCGCAACTAGGCTTTAAGTGCAGGGTCATCGATGCGTTGAAGAGGACTCTTTCGGTCTGAGAAGTATCACCACACAAGATTCGCCGGTCCTCCGTTAGTCGCGACTGCGCCCTATGAACTGTGACTACATGCGCGAGTAAGTGCCGAGGTGGTTACTGCAGTTTGGACAGTAGTGAACAGCGTCCTTGCAGTTATCCATACAAAACGGAATGAAGCAGCAACACCATAGCCTGCAATGAAGCCAAACATGTCAGTTATCTCCTAGGGGCGCCATGGCTGGAATATTTAGGTAGTATGCACCACGAAATACTATAAATCAGAACGAGATACATTATTCAATCAGTACACCCAACATTCCAATCATTATCACATAACAGTCAACTAGAATTCATGATGAATAACAAGAAATTATACATTCCCATAGCAATGTACATTAACAAGTGTCTACTTCTGAGAGATCAATAACAAACAAGTACAATGACAAACAAATATTCTTTCCAGTTTGTGTTCCATTTATGTATGTACCTTTATTTACTTATTTATTTATTTCTGATTTTGACTTTTTTGGCTACTTATTGTATTGCTTCTTTGAAGTCTCTATGTATGACGATGTTTACCCTTTCCTTAGGGTAAAGTGTGTCAATAAAGCAGAAAGCATAATTAAGGAAAGACTCTTGCTCAGACTTTACTCAATGAAACTTGCAGTCATTCTCTTACCAAATTCAGAATAAAAATCAGTGGTCACTGTGCCAAACGTGGCACTAGAGAAACCAATTTCCTAAGTTCACATTTACTGATAAAAGTATTTGAAATTCAAAATGGCCGCCATCCCTGAGTTCACTCTATGGGAATCAATAGAATAGAGTTTTAAAATGAGCCCCCAAAAGTGGAATATCAGAAAAGAATTGTAAAAAGTTGAGAGTCCGAATATATGTCCCGAGGCGCATTGTACCTTTAAGAGGCATTCAGTATATTCTTACAGGCATGGTTGGTACAATTTCGTTCTTGATGAGGTCATCAGGGACAGACTTTGCGGCGGAATAAAATTTTCAAATGTCTGAATGCACGGCAACTTCTGACCCTCTCCTAACGTCCTGCTAGAAAATTGCTTACCTTACCCTTATCACTTGTGACCATTTACTAAATTCAAGCACTGAATTTTTTCAAAAACACATTACGTATGTAAAGACTGACCATTACCCCAGGAGATGAAAACTTAATTCCGTTAAAAAATATTATGCCGAGTCTCATTTTTGTGACGAAAATTTAAATTTCCAACGTTGTTCTTCGCCACAATCATCCTCAACAGTGGCTGATATTTTCTTTCACCGCCTGTCAATTATATCATCAATATTATCGAATAGGTTTCTGTTACTCCTTGAAGATCTAAAAACACAGCAAACGTACAACATTTGCCACAGGCTAATTATACATTATTTGTGTTGATTTTTCCAGTTATGATCAAAAGTTAATAATGAATATCGATAAATTATTAATATGAATGTCACAGAATAATCTTGCTTTTCTGCAAACTATGTCGTATATTTTGTGTAAATACCTTCTGGAAACCCAATTGTTTTTATAGTTGTGGTTATTAATAAATTATGATTATGATTAATAAATCATATTTTACACATTGAAATCTGCTTATGTAAACAACTCTCTGGAAACCCTTATTTAGTTCGCAATCTATGAAAAATTATACACGTGACACCATTATCCATATTCGGTCTACGGCAAAAGTTACTGCACATTATATATAATTTCATATACACAGTGTAAAATATGATTTATTAATGATAATCATAATTTATTGATAATCATAATTATAACAACAATGGGGTTTCCAGAAGGTATTTACACAAAATAGACGACATTGTTTGTAAAAGAGCATGATTTATTATTCTGTAACATTCATATTAATAATTTATCAATATTCATAATTAATTTTGATCATAGCTAGAAAAATCAACACAAATAATGTCTAATTAGCCTGTGCATTTGCAATGTCTAAAGTTTCCGTCTCAGAAACCGAACACAATAGCAATAGAATAGCTTACCCGACAAACCAAAGTAGGAAGCAAGCCAGCCACGTCATGGTGCCGACCTCGTACTCGACCCTTGTGAGAATTTGCTGGCGACAATGTTGACACGTTGTATTGGTCGCGTTGGCTCCGAAATTCTTCACCGTTGCTATCACCATAGGCTGTGGTTGTGCAAGAACGACAGTGTTGGTTTGAGCTGCATAGCCGACTGGTTGGGAGGGATAATTTGTGTATCCCTGCTGTGGATAGGCCGGCGGTGGGGCCCCGTACTGTGGTTGTTGTCCTGTACGGAGAAAACAGAAATTCATGGTAAAACTTTCCTTAGTGAAATTTTCAACCACTTTCTTGTCAAATCAAGAATAAAAATCAGGGGTCCTCGTGCAAAGTTTTGTACTGAAGAAACAAATTACCTAACATACTTGAAAATTCAAAATGGCCGCCATCCCTGTGTTAACTCTGGGGAGAAAATAATTTTTTTGAAAAACTAAGACGGTGAAGGTTTTTCTTACTCCAAGAGCTTTAAAATGATCCCAAACAAGTGGTAGATCAGGAAAGAATTGTAAAATCTGACAGTCCCAATGTATGTCCCCCGATGCATTCTACCTTAAAAACCGGGTAACAGCATACAACGTTCTGGTTTCTGATCAATGGAATGTAAAATTGTTGGCTTCTGGGATCTTTAAGGTTGGTGAGATAATTTGGTCGTGCTATTAATCTGAGGGGCGTAGAATGTTGTCATGTTCGACGTACAATTTGGACTCGGAGAATGCTGCGGCCATTTGACGGCGTATTGATTCGCAAAATTCAGTATCGACTGCTGAGGGAAAACAAAGCGTTCAATCTTGTCCCTCACTGCCGTTAAACTGCGGAAATGAATGAACATCAACTATTTATACGCGACATGAAACTAGTCGATGAAAACCCATGAGATGCTATTGTTCAGTATTCACAATCCTAATATTTGTCAATCAGAAAGCAAACAAGCACGGCACGGCCACGAATCGTTTAGATCAAAGAAGGCGACTCCTTGCAAAGTATCAAAGTCGCTTTTATTTTCGATAAAGAATGCAATTACAGGATTCGTAACCGTTGATTTCAACTAGTTACCAGCAAATACACAATTTGATGGTACGTGACAATAGCACTGTCCTTAATAAAAGACAAACAAAAAATTAGTATGACGAGAGATTTGCGCTTCTGTTACGGTAACCACTCTGTATACAAACACGTGCATTCAATAAACTGCGCGGTGTACACTGCCTTTCAGAGTATCGATAGAAAAGCATCTTTAGGGTTGAAAAGTTTTTAAAAGTGTGTATTTTCCAAGACATGCCCTAAGAAGTAGGATAGGCCGGTCGGAAACTGTTTTGTGTCTTTTTATTTTAAACGGGTACGGCCCGTTCAAAGCAGCCAAAATTTGGCAACATTGGTTTTGAATTATCATATGCAAAAATAGTTAGGGTTTCAAATAGAATAGTTGAGATTATCGTCAGCACACGCACAGTTTTCGCATTTTGCCTTTTCCCTGTTTCATTTTCCTATTTCCCCCTCTTTTCTTCGAAAATCATTGCTTCTTACAGCCATTTTCACAGTGCTTCGGTTTTTCTTCCCTTTTATTCTATTCTTTGTTTGTTTGCTTGTTTGTTTTACGATCGAATTCCTAATTAATTTCGTGGTATTTTTCATCGTGTATATGTCTGGAATATTTACTCCAATGCCATGCAGTGTTCATCGCCGGATGTCGACGTTGTAAGAACCATCACTTCGCACAACCATTTCCGACGACAACCTCAGCAGCTACACCGCATCTTGACGCACGATGGCGCTCTGCTAGTGACAAACATTTTGACATGACTATATGATAAACTTAATCATAAACGAATAGTGTACCGATCATGATATATATTACATTATGTTACATTAATAATGTGAGAGAGGAAAAAATGAAAATTAGCGCCACCGGTGTACTCAAAATCAGACCCTGTATAATGACGTTATCTACATCATAATTGAAACTATGCACTATTCAAAAAACACGTTCATTCCATTTACCTTTTACCTCGTTTTCAATCACATACGCAGCAATGTAACTGGTCTTGTTTTCTTGAATGGCCGTTTAATATTGTTGTCACATACTACTAGTTTACAATTTGTGTATGCTCTGACAGAACACCAGAAAACTCTCATCCAAAGTAACACCCGGGAAACATTTCACACTCTGCTCTTATACGATGCATTTCGGACAAAAACTTCGCGTAGTGTTTTCAATAACAAAAAATTAGCATGTGATTGTCGGCTACAGTGATTCTATGACGATTCGTTCTTTGATTGTATGTATGACCCCAGTGGCCGTGAAAAGCCACGACACCAATTGGAATTGTGTCATGGTTCAAGCACTTTACAGCTCTCTGTCATATGATTTTGATATACTGAGATAAAGTGTGTTAGAGGGGGTTACAATTCGGTGCCACAACTCTATGTGTAAGACAGTTTTCAGCTGAGAAAATATCTTTTAACTTTCAGCTGTAATTGTAATTAAAAACAGCCACATTGTAGATCAAGTGCATTATATTATTCAGCTATTGGTCCACACTGTGTACTGAAACAATGTGCCTGTCTCATACACAAAGTTGTGGCATCGAATCGAAATCTGCTGTAATTTACAATACTATGCCATCATGGAATATGAGTAGGTATGTGAATGTACCGCCATGACCTATTGTATATACGGTCTTTTCACAGCCTGTGGTATACATAAAGAGTGACCACGATCTGAAATAAGTTTCCACCCTGCCCTTTCCACACAAGTGTCACTTACTCAGCACTACCGATTGTGAAAGCCGAGTCGGCGCGATATGAATCAGCTAACAGATCATTCAAACTGGATGATCGTTGCTAGGTTACCAGAGTACACAAACACGTTGTAATCAATGGGTGCACGCAGTGCAATAAAAAAGTGTTATTGAGAGCTTTGTTCATGGGTATCATTGTCCTTTCTCAATGACGTCGTCGAAATCTGGCCTCGTTTGACCGTTGACAGCCAAGTGCTCGCGGTACATCACGTCGACGCGAACGCAACCCATCGCTTTGCTTTTACAGAATGACCTGTTTCTCAACGTAAAATATCTTAAATTCTCTCCTGGAAAATAAAATGTTCGAAATGATGTGAGATATGTATCCACGTTAGTTTTGGAGATAGGCATCCGTCATGAATCGTGTATTAATTCCTCCTCTATATTTCATTGGTTTCAATGATCCGCGACCGTAGGTTAATTTCCCGTGTGTCGTCAAGCGTCAAGCCTAAACTTGAATCGCATTCTCCCCTCCGTAGTCGATCACAGACATTTCTCACGACAGGAAACAACACCTGTTGCAGGCTGTCAAAGAATTCCGTGGTATCTGACTGCAAAGTAGACGAAAATATATCCTAGACGCGCTTTCCCATCTTACCTGGATACGCTGGATACGCTGGTGGTGGATTCGCCGCCATCTTGTTAATACTAGATTAGGTTGTCCATCGAGAGGCAGAAAACGAGGCCAAGTTGGTCGGAACTTTTCCCGGGGGTGTAACTACACAACGTGTGCATCTACTTTCACCGGTTGCCCTGAGACGTCACAAGACGCAAAATCCAGAACCATGTAGCTCCGAAACAAACTTTAAACATTTGGCGGATTAGCAAGAGGTGTAGCTTGTATCATAGACGTCAATTAGGGTCTTTGCTTCCATGAATCATCGGATGTATACCCCGAACTAAAATACGCTTGTGCGTAATTCCGGATGACAGTTTGCACAACGAACAACCTGAAGCCACATCCCCTGTGCTATGACGTTCCAGTATTGATATATTGAAATATTTTAGGTCTTGTTTTTTTTATTCAGCTATTAACATCACCACAACCTGGCAGGCAGGTAACCATATACAATTAAAGTAAATATATCTTTTCACACACCTTTATATGCAGACGCTATACTAATTACACAGGTGGATGTATTTCATGACTTCGTTCACCGGTAGGTGATTTCCAAGTGGTGCAAGTGTCATCATTGATTCGAGGCGGGGGGATCTTCTGAATGATTTTTTTGGCGTTATTGGAAATTATGGTACAAGAATGACGTCAATGATACTTGTTATGAAAAAAAATAATGATAACTTGATATAACAGTCACCTGTCGTCTCTTTGTCTGTGCCTAGGATCAGGCAGTAACTGGGCGACTGGACGTCATCATCCGTTCCATGATTCGCCGATATTTTGCTGTAAAACACCAACACCATGCAGTTTGATCGAGTTGAAACAAATTAAATCACAAAATGGCAACGTCCTGTTTCTGGATCCATTGCAACGTACGTCATTTTCTGGATCTTTCAAATTCTGGCGCTTTTAGTTTCTTTTCAAAATTCTCGTGCATATTTTTTTTTCAAATATATGTAAGTATAACCATAGACAGTAGAAAAACGTTTCTCTACTGTCTGTGGTATAACCGTTTATGACAAGTGCATAAATGCTTTGTTGTAACAAAACAGTTCGTGCACACGAAGGTAGGCCTTTTGCTTTTTTATTTATATAATCATTATTCATTACACATTTTCTTGTTAGAAGCGTACATTCGCAAAGAAAAGTCGCTTTCTCGATTCGTTGCTTCAAAGTACCGCTTCGCCATATCCCTGATCGGACGGAATTGGCTTCAGACTTGTCAGACTTTTTACTATAGCAAAGCGTATGTACACATTGTGGCGCTTCATCATAGCAAAGGTTTTTCATTTCTCCCGCCAAAACACGCTTTGTGATAAATCCCTCAAATAAGAAGCTTTGTGGCGTTTTACTGTTGTTCCTCCTTGGAAGCTGCAACTCTTAGTTCTAATCAACACATTAATTTGTCGTCGTTGTGGTTAAAGTGATACAGTCGTCAGAACTGCGCTCAAAGGTCGTATGGGACCCATACGACCCATGGCAACAATGTATCCAAGGTACAATGGTGATTGATGAAAGGTAAAACATATCTGTCATAATCTATCATCGTATAATTTAAATGTTGCAGCTATGATGATGGGGTGCATTTAGATATCGTGCATGAAATACGTTGTTTTTAAACAAGAAACTCGCACAGGCGCAGTTCCGACGACTGTTTCCCTTTAAAATAAATGCAACCAGTAACCTTGCTTTGGCTCTGGACATTGTACACAAGGCACAGCAATACATTAAGGGTTTTACCCCCTTAGCTGTCACTCAGGCCGGGGAAACTGACCCGGGCATACACTCAGGTAGAAATTCGTGCCGCACTGGCGATCAGAACTTCACCAGCGTGTCTATTTATATTCAATATAACAGGTAATTAAAAACCAAGTTATAATAGTTACTTTGCAATGTAGGGAACAAGAGAGCAGCCCCGGCATGAAGCCAAATCTGGATAAATGTTGTACTCTCCCAGACCGCACACACAGTGCGAGCGTCCCTGTGACAGAACGCGTGATAGAACCCCGCCGTCAAGGCTCTTCGCCATCACCGTTGAAGAAGCGACGTCCCACGTGACGGCGACACGGTTGTCATTGATTCGCCGAGAAGTGACGTCATTGCTACATCCTCCTGAAGCTCCCAAGTTTGCTGTGGCAGTACGGGCATAAGTGGATGACGTCCTTGTACGAATCGACGCAGAGAGGCAGGACGCAACACGGCCACACTCTGTAATGGAGCATGCATATGGAAAGACATTATGTAGTGGTGTCGTCAGTGAAATAGTAATGAGACCAAACAAAAAATATGTTTCCAGTGACATGCCTCTGAAAATTAGGGTGGGTATGTAGGACGAAGCTTTTTTAATTTTTATTCCAGAGAAAAAAGTCTAGAATCGGCGGTTCTTCAAGGGTAGGTTGAGTTACCGGAAACACACCTTTTTTTCTTTTTTTTATACCTGATGGAAAATTCCCATGAATGACATACGTGCGGACAATAATTACATGCAGAAACAATGTTAGTGAGACACTATTAAAACCTTAATAGTATGCCACAGCAATTGGTGATGTAATCGACAATTTTGAAATACCCTACATGCTACGTCGATCTAGTAGGTGTTAGAGCGATTTATATGTTTCCTGACGTGCAGTTTGTCTACGTTTCTCCCTCCAGAATTAAGGTAGAATGCGCCTTGGGGACAGATATTCAGACACTCAAACTTTTAGAATTCAGTTTTGGTCTACCACTAATGTGTCTTATTTTGGAGTAAGTAAAGTTCCAGAGGCTTAGTTTTGTGAATATCGGGAATTTTACTTTCCCCATGGAGATAACACAGGGATGGCGGCCATTTTGAATTTCAAATATCGGTAAATATTGGGTTATTTGTTTCTCAAGTACCAAAATTTTGTCGGTTACTTCTGATTTTTTCTTGATTTTGAAAGAACGAGAATGGTTGAAAGTCTACTTGAGAAAAGTTGTGCAAACGTTTTTTATGTTTTGTTTTTTGGGGTTTTTTTTCATTTTTAGACGCGAACTACCTTAAGGATAGGTTTGTGCATAAGCGAAAACGATCAAATAAGACTATACCAGAAAGTTAAATAAAATTAGTTACGAGTGCTTCATTGAGATAGTGGTGACTTACAGAGAGATATGCGACAACTGTTATTATTACAAAGATTTGAAAAAATATACATATTTAATAAAGAGAGGGGGGTCATCGTGTCTGCTGCTGTTCTTATGGGACCCATACAACGGGTATGTTGTTACGCACAACATTTCCTGATATCCCTGTGTTCATATCCACAATTTTAAAATTGCGGCTGTACCGAAACTGTTGGCTGCGGCCGCAACAGCTTCATATTAACGAAGGGACGCAATCAAAGTTTATGTGGCAAAGTCTTGCAGTGATTGGAGAGCTATAAATCTGGTGAACTATGAACATGCATCTAATGCTGATTTTGCTTTACATTTGCTCAAAGTTCACCGCCAATGCCCGGCGGGAGGTAATGTTTGTCAATAGGTAAGTCACAGTGCAGCAGACTGGACGATCCCCCACCCCCTAGGATATAATAGTAAACAGCAAAGCGTTCTTTGAGATCATTCTTCAATGGTCGTCATTGGAAACGCTCATAACTTGAAACCGGTTCATTCTACTTTTACTACAGGTAAGATATCAAAATAACGTGCACATGGTTTTTGTGAAGATGGCAAACGATATACGCGAGATATTATCATGCAGAGTACACGTATAAAATTCAATCTGGACATAGAAAAGTGTTTCATTAAGAGAAAATGGTAGTTGGCATGCATAAGACTAGCGCACAATTACCTGGAAGAGTTACCGTCGCAGTGCCATTAGTAGATAAGGTAATATTAAAAGACAAAGATGTAAATTTGTGGCAGGGTTTTTTTTTGAATGACTAATAAATCTTTACCCGAAGAGAAACAAGAGAATACATATAAACCAGGCCATGGCGCCCGTTCTGTATTCCAGCCATGTTTCGACAACTTCCTGGCAGTGCGGGCATCTCGTTCTGACTGGCCTGTCTGTAAACCTCGTAACGACGATCCCGACTGGCTGAGTAATCACCGCTGGATGGCGCTGTGCGGCATGGGGCGGGAGTCTGTTTTGGCTGCCGGGCGGCGGCTGCTGAAGAATGTATGGCGGTCGGACGAACCAGGGCTTCGTGCCCGGGTATGGCGGCGGAGGTGTGGATGGGCACCCATCCTGCAGCGTAATGTGCGACGTTACTGTAAAATATGCAAACAAAAAACATTATATCGACACACACATGCACATATGCCCTGACAAACGAGATAAGAGATCATGAAAGTTTAGCCTTCGTTTATAAGTTAAGATAGAAAATGTCTGTGTCGTCGAAAATTAAAATAAGGCGCCATAACTGTTATTTTTTGTCCCTGTATTTCAACTACGTGAATTGAATTGAATTGAATTGAATTGAATAATGACTTTCGTTCATTTTTTTGTAGAATCGACCTCATGTCGAATTATAATATGATTAAAAGTGAATTAACACTGGATGTCACTGACCATGGAAGTAGGGATCGTCGGAACTGCGCCTGTGCGACTCTCTTGTTTAAAAACAATGTATTTCATGCACGATATCTAGTTGCATCACGTCAACATAGCTGCAACAATAAATTGTATGTAACTGGGATATAGTGTTCACATTGGTCGTGTGGGTCTAATACGACCTTTGAGCGCAGTTCCGTCCGATCCCCTCCCTTTAAAGACAACCAGAATCTATAGGTATTTAACATTTTTTGTTTATGTTTATTTCTGTATGACTACTAAATAATGATAAATATCCAATATGTTTTTCGTGTTTACGCGGGAAGACTGAGAACATCATAGCATTCCTTATGGAATGGATACGTCGGAACTGCGCTCATATGTCGTATGGGACCCATACGTCAAATGTGAACACTGCATTAAATGTACGTTGGTGGCGCTGCGCAAAGTACACTGCTGCTGGGGGTCTTCAATTTTCAGAAAACTGTAATTTTATTATTACGCTACTGACGTTCCTGTTCTCATACAAGTACGTTATAGCCGTGCGGACAGATACATTTACTGGTATTACTGATTATTATCAAAGTGTAGTAAAAATACATGGCAATATCACATCCATGGAATATAAATCTTCTTACTGAAGATTTCATTTTTAAAGATAATTCGGGAAAAAATTCAAAATGACCGAATTTTTGACGGCTTTGCGAACTGAATTCAATTTTGCGGTGTTAATTGGTCATCGACTATTACATAGTAAACAGGCTTGTTGGAGAACTGTTAACTTTGTTGTTAAGCCCATGATCAACGCGCCCGCTATTTCTAAAATTTCTCAACACCTTGAGTCAATTGAGGAATTTCTTCAAATTTCCTTGCGTTGGTCCAAACTTACATCCCTTTAATGACAAACCAGTTTACGTGTGACGTGTCATGCCCTCTACGGCCATGTGTGCGGTAACTAGCCTGTCAGCGCCAAAAGCTGAGAATAACGAAGTTTGACCACGACTATCCTTTTTCCGTCACGGGAACAGTTGCTTGACTATCTGGATTTTTTGTTTCACAGAAATGGCGCGTAGATTATTTATTTATTTGGCCATGTCGACTGAAACATGGGTAGTCATTATCCATCCCTCGAAATTCTGTCCTCATTTCGACAGCTTCACTCCCCCAGGTGTAGTTGTTGGTAGCTGCCGGATATTACATCACTAAATCATCCATTTTGTGTCTGCCAGCAAGATGCTTTGAGTTGGCAGAGAGCTGACGACCAGCCCTTGAACGATACAAGATGTCTTCATTGCAACGATTATTTCCACATTGAAAAGAGAAAGGCAAAAAACAATACAAACATCATATCGGAGAGATATCACAGACGACATTTCACAAAATATCAAAAGATAAGGCTTTGTCTATATGTAGAAGCGACTCTCGAACCACAAATAATGTTACGCAAGATGGATGTTCACTGACTGTGACGAGTGATTATGCCGACCACCAAAATTCATCAAAATGTTGCTATTTCTGTATAATGAGGGCGGTCGGTCATGTTAACCTTGTTATTTTAATGTGCTTTGTCCCCTAGTTCTTCAATTGTTCGGTCACATGTGCATGCCAAAAAGAACTGATAATTACAGGACAACCCGGTTGACCATTAATTTTCATGTTTCAAGTTGTGTGGATCTAGACAAACTTAAAGAACTGCAATGCACCTCTGCTAGCCGAATACAATCTCCTGAGACTGAACAGAGTTTGCATCTAGTCGCTATACTGCTTCCGTGTTCTGACATATACTGAGATACTGAGCCGTGACGTCACTAGTCCTGAACAGTCAAGTGGTGAAGTTCGCTATGCCACGCAAAAACAAGCCGAACGAAACGAATGAATGTATTATCACAATAGTTTTCAAACCCGTCACAAGGTAGTTTTGCGTACACTTCCCTCAAGGCTACTTCCAGCCATTCTCTTTCCAAATCAAGAATGAAAATCAAGGGATCACTGTGCAAAATTTGAAACTAGAAACACAAATCAACTTAAAAATTTACCCACATCTGAAATTGCCGCCATCCCCGTGTTTAATCTTCGGGGAAAATTAAACTTTCGATTTTCACAAATATAGGACGGTGAACGTTTTTATTTACTCAAACAGCTTCAAAATAAGCCCAAACAAGTGGAAGATCAGAGAGGCATTATTTGAGAGTCCGAATATCTGTCCCTGAAGTGCCTTCTAACTATGGTTGTACATTGCACTATAAGCAGGACTGCTTTCTGAACAAAACTTTCCAAATATCAAACCAAACGCGTACAGTGTGGAATGCCCCTATGCCGAGAAATACACAAACCTCTCTTCTGTGCGCAAACATGCTAAATTGATCCTAGTAAATGTAACACGTCAACAGTAACCACCCATTGACTCATTACAGTCAAATAAACGCAAGCGCTTTCGTTTAAAACTACTGTGTCTCCATTTTATCATCCCTATATGGAGTGAGCGTCGGCAAAGATATATGACTTAACTGTATTAAATCGATAATTGTATACATTAGATGGCATATAATTTACCCTTTTTTCGCTTTGTATTGATCATGTTGAAACCGCCGAACAAAAGCAGGTACTGCAATATCACTTAATCGGAAAATATACGTATGATTTTAATAGCCTCACCGCTGGAGATTGCTCACGGTGCCAGGCGTCTTGCGACCAAACATCGCAAATTCATCGCTAATTATTTGGAAGTTGTAAAGGGCCGTTTAATAGTTTAATTTATTACTTTGCGGTAAGCTGTGTTTGATACGTTCGCTACGATAAAATGGCGGCAAAATTCCAGTTACATTTGGGGCGGTGAAATATTACGACTGATGCATATGTGGGAACGGAGGCGATCACGTGACTTGCCTATATATATACATACCCTATTAACGTTGGATCGATGGCATTGTGTTTTTGCAGACAAAATCACGCTTTCTCTATTGTATTGTTGATATCCGTAAGCGAGATGTGAGTGATGACGACACCATCGTTGTAAATTCACTCGCATTTGCGCAGCGATGCCGGGGATGACACCCGGATGACATCATTCAGCACGGAAGGCAGCGCGTCATCTGCATGGCTTTTGTGCAACATTATAGTACAACAGCTTCAGGGTGCGTACACATTCATTCAATATGGCTGATAGGATGTGTATACGAGACAGTAAATAATGCGACAGAAATGCTTATTTTAAGCAAAGAGAAAACCTCAATATTCACTCTGCGATATTCTAACTTACCAGTTGAATATGGTGGCGGCGCATCTTCCACACCTGGATAAGGCGGTGGCTCGTCGTCGTCCATTTTGTCGCCATTGACTGGAACGAGCGGTGCAAGGCCGGTTCCATATCCACCTTACGGGGGTGCCGCTCATATTTTCAATTCAATGGCTATAGGTCGCTCTGTTTAATTTCTTCATGGTGGTATGGCAAAAGGAAATTGGTAAGACAGGCAAATATTTTATGTCATATTTTTGTGTTATGCGTCCTTAAAGATTACAAAATTCGGTAAAATTTTCCTAATGCGTCGAAAGTTTTCATTGGCAAAAAATGAATCGGCAAGATTTGAAATTAGGAGATATTTTATATTTGCCTTCATAACCGCAGACAATGTTATATTTATATTTGTATGCTCTTTCCGCGGAATATTAACTCTGCAAGTTGAAATAATTGAAATATGTATCGACAAATGCAGAGCAAACAATATGACGTCAGCGACACTTTTTCTTTGGCCTCAGTGTCGTGAATCGGGTTTGCACAGGGCTATACCGCAGTGCACGCATCTTACCAGAGAGAAAGGATAGCCGGCCTGAGTACGAGTACACTGCTGAGAGGCCCGTAAGGGTTTCTGACTAAATGGTACCCGCCGGCGAAGTTCTGCTTGGATAAACCAGGCCAATAAAACACTGGGAGTCAGGTATTATAGCTTTCAGCCATGCGGCTTAGATTTCTTTAATGGTTAAATACAGCATCATACGGATCTACAGTAACAGCTTACTTATAAGATCTAAAATCAAGAACTTTTTGACGCCAGGAATTGTCCATTCTAAAATAAAGAAGTTATTTCAGGCGACTTCCATTTTATAGTGTACAGTACGTTGTTCATTCTGAAGAAAACTATAATAGACAATACTGAATTTAATATCATTTTAAACATTTTTTCTTGCCTGTCAGGCTCGTCTTAAAGCATGACTGAGTTACATGTTGTAAAGGGACCCGAGAACGTATAACACAATTTACCTTGTATAGGTAGGTTGGTGACGTTTTTGGGGACGTGGGATATCACCGGATACAATATCGCGGGCCGCCTGAAAAGAATACCATGATTCTTTCACTGATATTCCACTGTGCAGGTTTTCTTAATTCTCTGCGTCCTACCTTGCATGAATAGCTAATTTCCTGCAATGAGAAGGTATTGTTTCAACAAATGTTCAGCGATGTTACAGGGTTATAAGGCAATAATTATTCA
>LD342769.1:45552-60497 GCA_001465055.1 Ptychodera flava
CTTGAATCCCAACCGCAGCCGCCTTATGTTCTTGGTTGCGACAACAGAATAAAGCGTTAAAATTTTTCCAAAGAGCTTATTCATAATTTTGTCCATCCGCTGATACGACAAAAATTATCTGCATATACAGGAAATAATCATGCCCGCCTGCCACAAACCTCTACTCTCTCCGTAGATCCCTTTCCAACAGCTT
This sequence comes from Ptychodera flava, assembly GCA_001465055.1. NCBI lineage: Eukaryota > Metazoa > Hemichordata > Enteropneusta > Ptychoderidae > Ptychodera > Ptychodera flava. The sequence goes on from LD342769.1 coordinate 45,746, forward strand.
TTTTTGTATGAAGTCTTACCGGCTGCTCCTGCCTAAGCCTTCAAACTACCACGTCCACATTTTTGGTTAAGGTAGAACGCGCCTCGGGGACAGATATTCGGACTTTCAAACTTTTACAATTCTTTTCTGGTATACCACGTGTGGGGATTCATTTTAAAGCTCTTGGTGAAAGAAATTTTAAAACGTTTCATTTGTCGAAATTTTACTCCTTTGAGTTAACATAGGGATGGCGGCCATTTTGAATTTCAAATATCGAGAACTCTTAGGTAATTTGTATCTCAGGTACCAAAATTTGCACGGTGACTCCAACCCATTTTATTCTTGATTTTGAAAGAAAAAGGTTGAAATATTTCTCTAGAAAACTTTGAGCAAAAGTTTAAGTCTTTCACTTTCGTACGAGGCGGATACTGCCTTAGAGTTTAGAAGGTGACAGCCGGTTACAAGTCACCCGAAAGTTTTAGGGCAAATTTGATTCAATTAAAGGCTCGTTTGTCACAAGGTGGCTGCAAGACGACCATCTCATCCTCATTACATATGCAAGATACCGTGTAGTCCAATGAGATCCTCTTGGCATATGCAAAAATGTGAGCCATGTGTCACTGACGCTTTTAACGGGGTGTTTTCACCGAACATGACTCAAAATTTCAGGACACTGCGAATTTAATTTAAAGCCGATATTTGACAATGGCTTCAAACAAAAGGGATTTTTACATAAATTGAGAAAATAACCAAAAATCGCAAAAATTTAAGTTATGGATATCAACATGAGATGAAAAAATACTCTAACAATAATTTTAAAGGATATAACAGTTATCTGATGATTAGCTGCTGTTGTTTTAATATTTTTTTATTTTATTTCATTTTATTTTTGGAGTTTTTTTCACGTTTTAATTTCGGACAAACATTTTCATTGAACAATCGTAAACCAAGGAAATCTGCATTCACTGAACATTAAATTAATCCACATAACGGCTCACTGAATACCTACCTAGCTACCTACCTACCTACCTACCTAGCTAGTTAGCGAGCTAGCTTGCTACCTCCACATATCCGTCCATCCATCCATCCATTCATCCCTCCCTCCCTCTCTTCCTCCCTCCCTCCGTATGTACGTACGTAGGTACGTACCAACCTACCTACATACCTACCTAACTACCTCCCTACTACCTACCTACCTACCTACCTACCTCCTACCTCCATACATACATACATACATACATACATACATACATACATACATACATACATACATACATACATACATACATACATACATACATACTCTTTTGCTTTTGTTCATGTCTATGGTCTAGCGAGCAGGTGCTCTTATAATATCATAGTGGATGTACATATTAGTTTGAAAATAAGGGACTTGTAAGTACATTCTCTTTTTTAAGTACAATACGGAACCTATTCAATGGTAAACTGGGTCGGTGATGCACAAAACACTTCAAAGAATGCGTCAGTACATCAGCCTAAAGTCGTTCGTACTTCCCAACTAGCCACTTGCATTCCGGACAATGGTGCTCGACGTCCAGGCAATGGTCGACGCAGAACGGTATCAGACAGCAACCGAGGATACAGCTTTGAAAGAAGAATGAAATTTCGTCAATATCAATAGTTCATAACTTAGAGAAGATATGTCCGTCTGCCTGCCTGCCTGTCTGTCTGTCTGTCTTTATGTATGTATGTATGTATGTATGTATGTATGTATGTATGTATGTATGTATGTATGTATGTATGTATGTATGTATGTATGTATGTATGTATTTATGTATGTATTTATGTATGTATGTATGTGATAATCTATGTATCTAGATTATGTATATTCTGTATGCATTCAGGGTGGGTAGGTATGTAGATATTAGAATTAAAATAATTTAAATTTCTTTCCTCACTCTCAATAAATTCTGACATTTTAGGCTAATACATGTATTCCTTCAGGTCTTTAGACCAGAAAATATTTGCTCATTTAGCATTTCACAGTGATAATCATCATCTTCGAAGGCTGGAAAATTAGTCAACATTCAACTGTGACAAGCCCTGACTATGTACGTTATTGCTTATACTCGAAATATTCATTACGCAAGGAGTGACAAAGACAGTGTCAAGGTCTTACCAGAAGCAGCACAAACAAGTGCACGTCAGCCAAGTACAGCTACCGTTCACGTACTCCACATCGGTGACGACTCTTTGCTGACACCGTGGGCAGATGATACACGCCGGTGCCTCGGTGAAGACAGAGTCGAATTTCGTCTTGTGCACCTTTGGCTTGGTTACTATCAGCGTGGTCTGGGTCCGCTGAGGTGACGAGTTAGGGTTGTGTGGGTCGCGTTTGTTCTCCTGATCTAAACGAAAAGAACTGTCAAGCATGAGTAAATGTGCCGTCTGGCCAATATACCACCTGCACCGTCACTTACTATAAGGGGTTCAGGATTGTCCTTCATCAATAAATGTCTCGCGGACCTGGGAATGTTTTACCTTGAATGGCTATGATTATTGGACCAGTTGTGATATCATTTCCTTACAGCCTTGGACTTAGGGTTCTACAGCTTCGTACTCTGGGCTCAGCATCAACCACAATTACAAATCCACCAACGGTCCATTTGCAGCCTTTCTCCACAACCAACACAGTTTCTATGATATAAACCATTATCTGTCTATTTCTTTGTTTCTCTGATCTTCTCTCTTTTTCTTCGTTTGCCCTACATCTTAAATTATGTCTGTTGTCAAAATGTGATTAGCGTTACTAAAATTCTGAATGGTTTGGCACCAATTGTTATTTCAGTCACGCCAACATGTACCATAAACGTTGAAAAGCATTCCATCGCTGACTTAGCTGTAAAAATGAATGTGTAGGCCTCCTTTTTATATTGGCAGAGACGAGCCTATTCAATGATTCTAGGGCAGTGTGCTTCACTCGAGAACAATCGGTTTTACTGTTTTGAAGCGCTACATTGGATCAGATGTTACCACTTCAGCGCAGGACAAGTAAATGAGATAAATCGTTTTGCAATACAGAGGAGAATAGCTTAATTAATTTCGATTAAATAGATAGGAACAAATGAATACAAAACACACATATATACCATCATCCAATTCATGAAGCATGGACGTACACCTTTTTTGCTACGTTTGTTCATAACCTACCACACGGTTTGTGTAGTGTTGTGTTTTAACCTTTGATTGAATCTCTCGTCAGTGACTCTTTGCCTCAAGCATTAACTCTCAACAACCCCACCCCACCCCCGCTGTGACTATAGACTCTGGTTACTGAGAACTTTCACCTTTCTCGGAAAGGTTCAACTCACTTCATTCTTGGCGGGCTTACATTTCACGGTGTCGCCTGCACGTTTGTTCGAAAGTAGGTGTTCTTTCGGACCTGAGGTATCCCGTGATAACGCCCACCCCCTTCTCTGGCCGTTTGACCTGGCCTTTTGGTGATAGCAATACCCTTCAACTTACCTGCATTATTAGCCTGTGATCTGTCAGACATCCTGCCGAGGACACTAGTGGATACGCGAAGGGCTGTTAGAAGACATGTATACCTGCAATGGTCGAGGTAAATAACAGGGGTGCTACTCACGTACTCATCACGCCTTAACTGAAACCTGTCCAATCAGCGCCCTCGATCCGGTATATAAAAACAAACCGGGAAAGGAAAACAAACCACCGCTTACTGCTGCTGTTTTTGATCTGTGGAAGGAGTTTGACACAGATACTGGACAAATGATAGCGCATTCAGCTATTGTTTTATGTATTTCAAATATTCTTTGTTTTTGTTCATAAAAATAAGTTCTTCTTCGGTTTTCTTGAGATTAGTGCACAAGAAATTTGTGCCCGTTTATTTGCAAACCAAAGCCTCCAGTCCATATGCAAAGGGCTTACATTACGAGATTAATATACATTACACAGAAACATTTGACGTGAAAAAAGAACACATCTTAAAGTTGTTTTATTATACAGTCTTATTCAATCAAAGATGAAATGCATGCTTTAAATAAAAAATGACACACTTAAAATGACAGCTTTGTATTTCCCTAGGACAAAAGATTGGTAAACTTGCAAAAATAAGGTTCATGAATTGCATTCTTGGGTAAGAACTGATTTCGTAGTTTGTCATATAATGGACAGGTCTACGGAAAACGGTACCCATCTTCAACCTCACCCATCTTCCATAATTTGCATACTCTGGCTGCTGGGTCAATATTGTGCTCCTTTAATTCTACTATGGCTCGGGGGAGTTCTGACCACATAAAACAGCATTTGTTTGTCTCAAGGGTTTTAAATTGGAGATGAGAGCGTAACTGGGTTTTCCAAAAGCTATTTCCCACAGTTGTTCAAGCATATCCAACATTCTATAAGGTTAAAATTTGCTGGAAAAACAGGTACGGTAACTTTAACGATGAAGTAGATTTTGTTATTTGAACGATAATACATGGACTGTCTGTCGACAACTACATATATTGGGTGACAAACCTAGACAAGGGGACGTAGTGGGGATTCGGATAACCGACGAATAATACTGTACTGATTATTACGTACCAGGTTGCATGGTGCTGAGTGTGCGTGATCAACGGTCGCAACAGTTGCCAACCATTTCTTACTTAATTGGACGGTGCATAAAAATTTGTTCAAATGCACTTGACTATGAATATCACAAGCTAAGGTTCATAGAAGGTATGAAATATCGTGCATACACTCACTCTGGCTTGCCACATGTAACCAAATGTGAACAAAGTGCCATTGACGCCATTTTTGAATTACGGCAAGGTCACGCTTTTTATTTTGAGGCCTTGTAATGATATACGATATTCATAAAGAGTTAAGGGTTACTTTACATTCGATTTCTGATAGGGGAAAATAACTTCCGAAATTAGAAAAGGTAGAATATCAGGCAGAGATATTCGGAATGTCAAACTTTTAACGGTGCCTTCTTCGTTCAAAACACTCTCTGAAAGTTCAGGGGCATAGCGTGTACAGAAAGTGGACTGGAAGTGGGACAGCAAGCCAGACTAGCCATAAAACAAATCTTGTGAGACGTCCTTTAAATGACAAGAATCTTGACGAAATGGCATACCAACGCCAGCGGCAGAAATAGGGTATACGGGAATAGGTTAAATAAAAATGTTGGTATCTCTATCATTTGCCACATCTCCAACGAGATCTGACTGGCAGCGTGATTTTCCTGGGAGAACGAGATTTCAAATTCATGAGAGTTATTACCCAAATGGTATGATATGAATAGCAAGAAGTCACAATATCAGTGATCACTCTACTCTTTTTATTTCTTGTAACGATAATTGTGTGACAGTATATAATTAAGCAATAAAGCACACCCAGTGACGGTATACCACGAGATTTTGACCAGTTCACGACATACATGCACGAGCAATAGCGAGTGCATATATGAAGTGAACTGGTCAAAATCGAGTGGTATACCGTCGCTGGGTGTGATTTATTGCTATTATATCATAACAGTATATTGAAATTCTGGCTTGGAATGGCAAAAGCAGATTTTTGCTCAAGCTGAGAGCTCGCGCGTATGTCAGCCGTGGTATATCGCCAATATACCACGGTTCTTTTCGCGTCTCGACCTATCAGATCGCTGTATATGTGCCATCAATATACTGGTATGATAAAATACATGTATATATAAGTACAATATCTACTGCACAGAATAATTAACAGTCGTTTGTAAAAGGCACATATACAATATTGGTATACCTACAATATATCAGGAATAAGGTCATAACAAATATGACAGATAAAACTGTGTGACTGGTTAGAATACTTGTAGAAACCTTAAAATGAAATTATATGCTCCGCTTGTTTATGTAAAGAACATGACAAGCCAGCAAAGGGCTTTTTATCTATTATATGTTCTAGTGTGTGAATGTTACCAATAGAAACTGGATATTGTTCAAAAATTTAAATGATAGGGTAAATTTGTTACAGTCAGCCATTTAAAGTAACTCCTTACAAAAATTACAAAAACAGGTGATCCTGATACTGTTATAGTGCTAGAAGCATTAGCATCCAAATTGGTTATGCCAGAACAAGAACAACGGCCAATAACCGGCAGTAGGACCATGAAGATGGTGAGAAGTAACGATTCTGTAATCTAGCACTTTGCCAGCAACAAAAAGTCCAAAACAACGTCGCCTACAATACTATCAATGTGGTCCTTCAGCCACCCCACCCTTTCAAGTTGGCAGATTCTGCGAGACAAACCCATGGTAGTTGTCGTCGAAAAGGCATGAGGTGCCATGTTCAAGCAGATGGGTAAAAATACTGTCAAACTTATACTGTCTGAACCAGGCAGGAAATTAACTCTGGAGAGAAACTTAAAAAATGGTAACATAATGGTTAAACATTCTTTTAGACCCATCGCCTCTAAGACCCAAAAATATCAAACGGTTCGTATGTTCGTAAGTTAGACGCCATGGATGCTTCCGTTATCACTAAGCCTGTCGATGAAGTGATAACAGTTCATAGCACTGTCTGCACTGAAGGGCAAAACCAACGATGATGCTGTGCCCACACATTGGTCTTCAAAGTGCAAAGTAGTTGTTGAAAGGCAAAATTCAAAATTTTTACAGAGGTAGTTCAACGGACGGCGGTTGGCTAACACTGACTGGATAGCTCTTTCAATGGAATTGTACTCAGTAGCTACAAACCATTCTGAGTTGCTTTGTTCTGCTTTTCCTAACATTTTAACCTACTGTAACTGACCGCCGGTTCCACAGTGCTGTCACTATCACCATAGAAAGACCTATATGTTATTTTCCAGCATATTTGCCCACAGTTTAAATAAAATTTACGTAAATTACCAAATTATGTATATAACCAATCCTTCCGAATAATCCGAAAAGTATCAAAGAAAGACCCTTATGGTGTGTTTAGACATCTGCGCTAGAGATCCCAGTTACTTCATACTGGTCGTACACGTGGTTGGCGCTGACGCTAATGGTTGAGCGCGGATTTGAACGAAAGGGGGTTGTGTTGCGGGTAACTCAACCGGTGGTGAATTTGCCGAGAGGATACTTACAGTTCGGACAACGATGGACGATGTCTTGGCAATCGTCCATGCAAATTGGAATGAAACAGCAGATCCAAAACCTAGAGAGAGAGAGTGAGAGACAGAGACAGAGACAGACAGAGACAGACAATGACACAGACACAGAGACATGGAAGGGTGAAAATTTTTTCGATTAATTTAAGATGTAGCTGCGATTTATAGCAAGCTGTTCGAATTTCTTATGTGTAGGGTATATGTGCTCAACACAGATTTAATTTTCTTACTGGTACTTGACCAGTATAGAAAAATGTCTATTGAATCGTATGCACACAAAGAGAAACGAAACATCCAGTAGCAAGGTTGTCCATCATTCTTTTATGTCTGTCGCTTAGCAATATGCAGAAATGTCTGATATCTTGAATATATCGTACCCCAAAATAAACAGAAGTGAACAGCAGAGCCAGGCCTTTACACTCGATTCCGAATCTACGTCGGTGACGATGTTGCTATTACACTTTGGACATATCGCCGCGACCGGAGACAGTCCGAATGTGGTGACGAACGTTGCCGCAGCGGGAGCTGTCACCACGACTGTCTGGTCGTGTTGGGTGGTGGCTTGTGGGTATGGTTGATGGACCTGGGGCTGAGGTTGCTGCAAGTATATGTAGTGGGGACGTCCTGGCTGCGGTTGCAGCTGCTGTGCTGGGTTGTACGTTGGATGTTGGACTGGATTGTAAGCAGTGGGAGGCGGCTGATGGTTCCAGTCCTGCGGTACATCTGGAAAGTAAAAAGACAGACTGACGGGACAAGACAATAAGTCACAAGTGATTCAAACGAACTCGTTTTTGCCTTTTTTTCGTACCATAACGTAAGGCCTCCTCCACACACACTGGGGAGGGGGTAAGAAAATCTCAGCAGACCCTCAAGTAGCGGGCACTGGCCGGGGTAGTGAAGCACTTGGAAACACAGATAAAATTAGCGGGTTGAAAATATTTCACATCAATGATCGCAAGAGTTACCTTACTTTTAAATCAGATTTCCTATCTATAGGATACATTCAAATACTTTTACAAAAATGTATATATCATCCAGTTGTTCACTTGTTACGACTGAAAAAATTGTCAGTTTCATTTCGCGCCTTAATCGAATATCAATTTGTTGCATTTCCTACAATTTTTCGGTGGCACGATATGCGCACTGTTATTGGAAATCAAACCTGTCTTGTCATACTAGGTTTATCATGATTGTTCTGTAAGACACACATCTACTATTCTCTTCCTACAGTTTGCTGAAATATACGGCGTGAACCTTGTCAACTTGTTAACATGCCAATAATGTTGTCCTCGCACATAAATTCCGCTCATTGCTAAGATTTAATCGTAAACAATGAGATTGAACATAAATCATATGCAGGCTTTGTTGAAAACTTGGAACTGAGTAGATCAAAAATATCAGAGCAAAAATACTTCAAGATATGAGTCAGAGCCAAAGGATCTTAAATTTTTTTTTTCCAGACACTGACAGGGTCTCTCTCTCTCTCTCTCTCTCTCTCTCTCTCTCTCTCTCTCTCTCTCTCTCTCTCTCAACTGAAATTCCATTTTGCTGATTCCGGAGGAAACGTCAAAGTGAACCGTTTTACACCTTGAGATCCTGAGACACGCATGCTTAATATCAAACTTTTATGGGGTAACAGAAACACGCAAGGACTTGCCAAACCCTTAAATTTAAATGGCCGCCCGCCCGTATGAATTCTTTATGGCGGGAATAATGAATCTTAATTTATTAATAGATAGAATATTTTAGTTGTGAAAACAGAGATTGGTGATGTGATAGTATGGTCATTGCGTCGCTTTTTGCAGTTTACAATTAAGACTCCCTTTCACACACAAAATTAAAACAAGGTAAAAGAGGAATTAAAAAGCAAGGACCAAGTTTTTGACATTTCGTGGTCAATAATGCATTGACAAAGCATCGAGCTATACTCTAACATGAACAAGCGATGTAATCTTTGTATATCAGAAAAGCTGCACATTATCAATGCTGACAAATCTATACTGTTAAGCAAACGCTCTGAGTTGGTTTCAAAATGTCGCCACCAAATAAATATTATTTATCAAATTTTATCACCACCTACAAATAGAATGGTTCGTCCCAATCATATATGTAAGAGTGTCAAGCTAGTAATCCTTTCACTTCTATCTGAGGATTGCAGGATGCATCATACTTAAGTAATATATATATATATATATATATATATATATATATATATATATATATATATATATATATATATATATATATATATATATATATTCCCCAGGCCTTCCGTCATTGACTACAAAAGTTGTTATACGTTAAATTTTCATATCTGTAAGGAAAACTAAAATAATATTCAGACATTGTTATCAACCAGTTCTTCAGGCGTTTGTGACTCTATAAACTGTCGATTTTGTTATGCGTTCTCACAACTCTTTGCTGTTCTCTATAACATACGTCGATGACACGGCCTTCCAATGACGTCATATGCGTGTTGTTATTACCTATGAATTAAAACCTCATGCCCGACTTAAAGCACGGACAGCTGTAACTTTTGACTGCGCATTTGTCGGTGTTGATTCAATATACTATGGTTCTCAAAAAGTCCCGTCACCATTGCTCGGACTGAGGATACTGGTGTATACTATTTGCAATTTGTTTTTCAGAGATCCAATGAAAGCCACAAAGTATGTTTTTTTTTCTGTTGTCAGTTCTGTCTTAATTTTCCGAAGACAAGAACAACAAGTTGCGCACCAATAGATTGTACGATAGCCGCACATTGTTTGGCAATGTATAAAACCGAGAGTCGTATGACATTTGAACCATGGTGCATAGATCAGTGCATAAATCAATGCAGGACAAACAAAGCTTTGTGCGTAAGAAAGAACACTATAGGATCCGGGTTAGAAAGTTCATCGAGCCTCATGTGTTTCCTTTTGTCATTTCTTCCTCCACGTATTGAATTCTTTTTACCAGTTTTTAAGTGTCACACTTATCAAATCCCTCCATGATTGACATATGTGACAACTGTTACACCAGAGACAGCCGGTCGCGCTCGTGAAACCACAAGCTTAGGTTTAACGTCTTGGAGGTACAAGTTTTTCTTTAGAATTGCATTCGAAACGCTTTCGTCATCCTCGAATTAGTTGATGCATAGACAGTGGAGGGGGCTATTATCTGTGATTTATGAAAATTTCAAAACAGGCGTGTTGTTTTGTATCTTGAGATCCTGAGTCATACATGGTTCATTCCAAACCCTGGGAACTTATCCCCGAATTACAATGGATACAGGTGTGCAAACTCAACATATCAATTTTCTCCAAAATGAGGAGTCAAAAGTCGTATTTTTTGTTTGAATACACAGGTAAAACTTCCACATTCAAGTTGATTTCAAGGTTGTAGACCCTAGTGTTTGCAATTGAGGTCACAGGTTGTCCTATAGACACGGTCAGGTGTGAAAAGTCTACATCACACATTCTATAGCCAAAAGTCAACACATAGGGAAAATGTTGGCAGGGGGGAGGACGGTCACCTCAACGCTGTGATGACAAGGAATATACCCCGCCAATGGCAGAGCCATCCGCTGCTTTCAAAGTGTTCTTTTTAGGAAAAAAATTGTTGTAATTTATCACGTTTTTCTAAAAAGCCAATTAACAAGTCAAAAGTAAGAAAAGAGGGACTTTTTTCAGAAATTTCATTATTTTATGACTATGGCCATTAAGCAAATTAATATAAAGAGACATAGGGATGACGTGGCATCTGTCACAGTCTTTTCAATACAAGACGCGAAGGAAGCCATGGAAAATGTAAAAAAATATCAATATTTATGTAACATATTTGCAATATTTGCCGTAGCTTCGTGAGTACCAAGGTGTTTTCATCATTCACAAATTCATTGGGTGACTGTACATGTCCTAACGTCACATACAGAGCACAACTGGTTTTCTCTCCTAACCCCTCCCAAATGTGCTTACGGTGTTTAAAGGAGGAATCAGTGTTATAAAAAGTACACACGCAAAGTGGTGGACAGTTGTAGTTGATACCTTCGTTCAACCATAGACATTAGAAGCTACCGTTTCTTCTCTACAATCCCTGTCAATGTTCACCTCAAGCGTAACGACCAATCGCTCCCAACCCTGCTGCGATTATTCACAGTCCAGGTACAGAGAGTACAGTAAATTTTCGATCGGATTCGAACCCACATCATACGGCACCCAGTACTCTGAAAGGTTGGACTCGATCCATGATTGGCGGGGGTTTAGACTTCAGGGGCAATCATATCGCGTATACGGTAACTGTATGCAGCGCCACAGTAAAGTGAACCTGATGTATCCTGGTATTGCTAATTACCCCTCGTCACGCCGTTGACCGTGACCCTTAATGATGGCCAGACCCTTGACTTACCTGCATTCTCAGCCGGTGATCTGTCAGACATCCTGCCGACAATACTGGTGGATTCGTGAAAGGCTCTGAACTAGTACCTGCAACGGCTGGACGTAAACAGGGGTGCTACTCAGATATTCATCAAGTCCAGGCCGATACTTGTCCAATCAGAACACAGCATCATTGCTCCGGCATGAATACATAACAAGGACTCCACATCAACAGTGACAAGAAGACGACTACTGCTATTCTTCTTCTATATTTTTAATGAAGGGACGTTTGACACTATGCTGACAATGATACAATTTATCGGACAAATTTTAAAGACAGGGCGTTTGACACAGCACGGATCACACAATTTACCGAACAAATCAAAGCTCCATGACAGATACAACGTTTGAAGCGTTTCCCAGTAATTTTGTTGTGCTTGTATTAGCTCTTGTGCAACGCTGTGAGTCACGTCCAACAGTGAACTGTTAACTTTTCAACATAGTCAGTACGTGTGTACTGCGACACTTACTTTTCGACAACGGGATTTCGGTTTTGACAAGATTTATTTATCAAAAGCAACCTTGCTAATTTAGAAAATGTTGTGTTTTTGTTAGGTCAGGACATTTATATTTCAATTTTGATTAGACTGAAAGAAAGAAAAAGTTGGAATGTAAATGCAATGAAAGGCTACAAGTATTGTTCCTGTAATCAGCATTGATACACTGCAGTATGACATAAAATGGTGGTTCAAGACCCTTTTGCCATTATCTGATTATTTCCCATGTGTTTCATTAGCTGCATCATCTCCTTTCTGTAGACGGACCACTTACTATTTTGACTTACATACAGATTGGTATATGTCGGTACCGCATGTGAGGCAGGATGTGCTCACCCTTTCGAACGCCTCACATCACCCTTTTGTTGTTTTACCACGGGATCATATATCTTTCTTTTAGGACTTTGATTGTGCAACACAGTATATTGGTGCGCTTTACATAGAAAACACGATTGGAACTAATTTGGGATAATTGAGTGGCGAATTAAGGTCGTTTTTTAACCTGCACATGTAAGCTCATCTGCGTTTCTTTTGAAGTTACACACTCGTTTTTGTGAGTAATTAGTAATTTTGCAACATTCAGCTATGTAGCACCTAACACTTTTGAGAAATTTAAATATCCTAAATTACAGCTCTCTGCCATTCGGCTTATATTCTTTAATGGTTAAATACAGCATTCAACAGGAATGCAGGAAGGTTCCCTGCTAACCAAGTTAATATAAATTTAAATACTGTCGACATTCACCTCAATACTGTAGTGGACTGGTGCAGGGCTAACAAACTTACTGTAAACCACCTCAAAACAAATTACATTGTCTTCAGAAATCATACCAAACATATTTTCTTGAATGGTACTCTACACATCAACAATACAGTTATCAATGAGGTTGAAGTGACATCATTTGTAGGTATTCACATGGACAACTTCTTAAATGGTCAAAGCACATTAAAATGATTAATTCTACTATCAGAAAAAAGGTTGGCATCCTTTTCAAATTGAGACAGTTTTTACCACGCAATATCCTTATTCTTCTATACAAAACTTTCATCCTACCACACATCACTTATGGCCTTGAAGTTTGGGGTTCAACATATCCCTCACATCTCAATAGTATCTTTCTTTCGCAAAAAATGGCAGTCACAGCTATAACTTTCAGTGACTTCACAGCAAAAATAAGCTACTCGTTTCAAACAACTTAATATTCTCGATATATACAAATTACATAAATTACATATCAGTACATTCATGTATGATCTTATAAATAATAACTTGCCACACAGTCTTACAACATACTGTCAGTTGCCTTCTCATTGCTACAGTACACGTCATAAAATTAATGGTAACCTTTATGTCCCAAGTGTCAACACTTCCTTGGGTAAATTCTCAATATCATATACAGGTTGCATCTATTGGAATACATTACCTAAACAGATTAAAACAAAAACTAGTAGAAGTTCGTTCAGACACTCCCTTTCAAGTCTCCTCATACACGGTTAGTGTTTTACATGACGAAGAGTTATATTCAACTTTACAAATATGTATATCATATATAAATATAGATATTTCTCTATACATTTTGTTTTTTGTTTTATTTTACATATTTTCTACTTACTCGTAATGTATTTATTTAGTTATATATTTATTTATTTATGTAGTTGTTCTTATTCACTTAGTTAGTTACTTAGCACTTTCAAGTCTACTCTTACACGATTAGTTTTTTAAGTGATGAAGAGTTATATTCAACTTTACATATATGTATATCATATTTAAATATATATATATTTTATATGTTTTTTTTTCTTATGGTTTTCTAATTCTTTTTTACGTATTTCAACTTACTCGTAATGTATCTATTCAGTTATATATTTATTTATGTAGTTGTTCTTTTATTCACTTAGTTACTTTGTTACAATTAGGTTACTTTGCAATCCCACTACTTTCATGTACACTACCCTCGATATACTTCAGTTTTCTTTTTCCTTCTTCTTTTTCTTGCTTTAACATCAAATGGCTTTGGGAACGGACTAGACTAGCATTTGCTATTTTCCATTTCCGTTTACCCTTTATCACAGCACAACTCAGATGTACATTCATTATTGAATTGTAATATTAAAGGCCCGATAGCTGTATCTTTTAGCATTATTTTTTGTGATTTTACTTCCAAACTTTAGCAGGTTCATGGGAATGTACTCATTAAGGGGTGTTTATACAGGTAGAATAAACTGTCCACTGGGATTATATGTGCAATTTTGAGCAAGATAAATAATAAATGTTTGCCCGAACAAAAAATGGCGCCCTCATGCAGATAAAGCAAAACCACAGTAAGCAGTGCATGTATGCATTGGAATCTTCACAGAAACAACAGACTAGTCCAATATAATGCATGTAGTGCTGAATGTTTCCACTGGGACACCATATGCTATGTTTTCTTTGTAATATTACAAATTTTTAAGAATGGCGGGAAATCAAAATAACGGTCAAAATTTAAATTTACTTGTCCAATTTTTCAGTGGTAAAAGACTATATCCTTTAAATCTGTAGAATTTATAAAACCTGAGAAAATAGAAAGCTTTTTTCAGGTCAACAAATTTCAAGAGTTACAGCTACAGGGGCTTTAATATGATTAAGGGTAACAAAGATTATTGTACTTGGGCCTCAACCCAAGTACATTTGTTTTCATTCCGTGGGAAAAAACTGTAAGGTATAACCATTTCTGGCTGAGACCAGGGAGGGCAAAATGTATTGGCTTCATCTTTCTTGGCAT
>LD342769.1:71856-98014 GCA_001465055.1 Ptychodera flava
ATGTGACTGTGGTTACACTTGCCATGAATGAGCGTCACATGAGCTCGTTCAGAGCCAACAGTGTGATTCACGCTATTTTACAATCCCTTTGCCTCGCTCCACAAAAGGAACTTTTAGCGTGTAGTAATGACCTTGGAGGTAGGGCGAGAGTGACAAAAGGTCACTCGTAGAGTAATACCGACACTCGGTGCGCAGTCAACACGCAGCATGAACACAGTGTAATTATTTTTAGATCGCTTTTAAATTAGCGACATAGCGACGTACGTATATGTATTCTCTCTTCCAGCATAGTTTCAATTATCTGTTATTTATATCAGAGCTCTTTTGGGCTTTCACATGGCCAAATGAAAACTATGTGACGACCTTTCACATGACTTTCTCTATTTAAAACTGTGTGACCCTAAACTTGTTTTACTTATTTTCAAAAATCACGCATTTGCGGAATTTTGCTGTTTTGATGGGTCACACCGGAATAGATAGAGGAAAAACAAATTCTTCAATGTCAGTCATGTGATCAATACATCATTTGACAGAAACAAATTTACGGAAACGCACATTTTGCCTTACGCCTCAACCGACGTTGTACCCCGAAACGAAAGTCCACAGCCTAAAAGAAATCGGCTACGTTCAAGTACGTTTGGTTGTAAGCAACAGTAATCTCGGGTTTCGTAAAGTTACTCATTTCGTGCAGCGGAGATTGTAAACTTTGAATGTCCTGGCCGAGCATGACCTGATGCAGCTTTTCGTTTTATCTCGTTTCCACCTCCATGGTTTTGAGAGGCAGGGGGGTCGCTCTGGGTATTTTTTTGTGAGAGGAAAAAAGCGTTCCTTTCTGACTTCCCCCTTTATATGTGCTTGGCAATTTACGACCGCCGTACATCCCCTTTTTGTAGAAACAAATGACGAATGGTGAACTGCTGTATGTCTAACTTTCGTATTGTGATGTCTGGATTATCATTTTATCAACTGATTTAGTTTAAGGGGTAAATATTTTCATCGTGACAAGAGAGGCGATAACGCGGAAATGATAGCTAATGCATACACATGTATGCGTTATTGACCGGGACTT
The DNA here is from genome assembly GCA_001465055.1 of Ptychodera flava. Lineage (NCBI taxonomy): Eukaryota > Metazoa > Hemichordata > Enteropneusta > Ptychoderidae > Ptychodera > Ptychodera flava. Next base: position 72,926 of record LD342769.1, read on the forward strand.
GGCAAAGCCATCCGCAAGGGCGGACAACTACGTTTCAACCTTGAACTGCCTTTTACGATGCCGAGCAAAGGTTAGGTTACAGTAACTAGGTTTTGCCTGAGGTTGTGGGTTGGACGGCAGAGCTAGCCACAACCTGTGGCAAAACCTGGAGCTACTGTACTACAGGTAAGGTAGGGCTGGACTGGACTGTGAGTTTGTCTCCTGATGGATCAGCGTGTACTGGGGATTGATGGTTCCCTGTGATTTTCTACAGACGAGTTTGCGCAGAATCGAAACTGTCACTGTGACCTACACGTCATACAAGAGTCTTCATTCTATTCTACATTTGTCGAAGGAGTGCCATTTGTAAACATCTTGGGAGGGGCGTTCATGGGGATTTCGTTTTGGACAGACGTCAATAACGCTACGCAATTTCTCGTAGAACACTGATATCACTCTCAGTAGCTAACAGGTTTGAATGCGGACAAAGAAAGAGCGGCTCGTTGAATTACTCAACAGAAGGGGAAACTTCCGCACAGCTCTTACAAAGTGCGTCATTCGTGATTATACCGAAGGTTAATTATAATGTAACCGGACTAGTATTACAACACAGCGCTGTGACCTTGATCAACACACAATCACATCGCGCTGCGCTTCTTTCAACATGGATAATTAGTCCCTGGTTGAAGGTTTAACTTTTTAACCATAAAGGCCTTGATTATTGTCGTTTCTATGGCTCTTAGTGCTTACCTCCGGGATATGGTGGTGGTTTATCGTCCATCTTGTCTTTGTGCCGACTACTGTGGCTGGTTGATCATGCAGTGAGATGCAAATGTGTGTGGCATGAACCCTGAGTCACCTCGCGGTTCCAGGGGTGCCACGCCTATCGAGCGCCAGTAGACTATGAATAGCTGCCCTGCCAAGTAAATCCCGGGGGCATGTTATAGGTCAGTAATTAACGCCAATGTACGTCACTTACTTTCTACGGATCATAAATAGATAAAGCAACAAAATGACGCTTTGCCAGATCTTACATGTAAGTTGTCCGTATACCTTCCTAATTGCTCAACTCTGCTTCCGTTTTTTCGGCACACGTGGTGTGAAGCCGTCACGGTCAAGGAAGGGTCGAGCCGGAAAATAAGGGCCTTGTGAAGCTACCTTCCCAAATACAGGACGGCACCTATCTTGAAAATGTAAAAGAAAACTCGTTAAGTATTTTGCCAAAGAAAGCTTTATAATGTTCCCTTAACAACTGAACATAACAAAATCTGCGGTCAGCAGATAAAAGACAAGAACACCGGATAAAACTCTACAAAGCTGTAAGTTCAGACTGAACGGCTGCTATTCCCCATGTTCACCGTGGAAAGAAATTGGATTTATTGTCACAAAAAGATATGATAGTTGGAGACTCAATTTTCGCATATAAGGTTTCAAATCACTTGTTACAAGCTGTGTGCTACCGAAAAAAATGATGGTTGTCTGAATCAGTCCTCGATGTTCACTTCGGGCAGGCACGAGAGAGGCTCTCTGCAGTGCCAATACATACGACAGCAAAAGATCTTTGGGTGGTCAAGTTATCAAAGGACATGAAATTTTCGTGGACGTTTCATTTTTTTTCGTTTTCATTTCTTCCTTGTAGGATCACATGATCTCCTTAGCCCTGAATGAGCTAAAATCTGCATGCGAAAGGGGAACCCGTTTGATACCGGGAAATGTACATCATGAAATCTTTAGTGTATAGATTCTTTTGTATGAACATACTCCATTTTCTTGGTCTTCTCTTGCTAGTCTCAGTTGGCTCGCAGTTTTGGATAACGACGCCTTTCGTCAGAAATTCTTTGAGTTCAAGACTGTCAGAAACTTCTGGTGCCGTTTAAGCCAAAGTGCAATGGTGTGAACTTGAAGACAAAATTTGAGAGCGATCTCACATAATGAGAAAGCGCCTGCGACGCTCGCCTGTAAGCACAGACTATAACGGCGCAACACAGCCATTACACCAGTCTAAACCATTGTCCTTGTACAAATATACTGACAAAAGTGGGACGAGGGACTGTTAACAGTCTTGCATAGTAACAACTAAAGGGGTCCAGAGAGAGTGAGGAATGCTCTTAGACTGCAAGTCAACTGAGGAATGTAGGCCTTGCTATACTTTGACTGGATAAAGTCGTGACTGGCACTGCCATGACGGGAAGACAACCGGTGTTGAATAAAAAATGAATGCACAACAATGTATTAAAATCATGATAAAATTAATTGAAAACAATGTAATAACTCCAAGTTTTTACTATTATGAATTGAATTCGAATTGAATTCGACTCTTATACTGTGTTAATGACTTCAAGCCTTTGGTGGAATCCAATACAAGCAAAATCGTTGTTTTCTTTGACCAATGAACACTTAAGTTTTGTCAAAACAACGTGATGTTAAAGGAAAACGGTCGTCGGGAACTGCGCATGTGCAAGTTTCTTGTTTACAAACAACGTATTTCGTGCACGATATCTAGATGCACCTCATCATCATTGCTGCAACATTTAAATTATACAATGTAGATTATGACAGACATGTTTTAACTTTCATCAATCACCATCGTGCCTTGGGTACAGTGTTTACATTGGTCGTATGGGTCCCATACGACCTTTGAGCGCAGTTCCGACGACTGTATCCCTTTAAAGAGAAGACTGACTGCCTATAGTTAAAACGAATGTTATGTGTGAGATCATGGAAAGGACTAATCAAAAGTAACGGACGTTATCATTTATTTCCAATCTGTATGCAATCAAACGCCAAATGTACAATTAAGCCATTTAAAGAAAATTCTTTGTTTCTCATCCTTGGATTTTTGAAAAACCTACCAGCCAGCCAGGAAAAAAAAACAAACAATAATACAAGTGCATTAACATATTAGTAACCTCAATTTTTATTTGACTTCTTGTGGAAAAATAATATTTTTATTTGTAATAGTGTTAACATTGTGTTTGTTTTCTTAATTTTCTGTGAAAACCTACCAGCACGCGGACGGCAAAGAGAGATTTTTTAATTCAAAGCGCCTTAGTGAAAAATAAATGTCTACAGTTTTCAAATATTACCTGAATGAAGACTTGTAAATGGCGCCAAAGTGTCTCAGCCTAATTATACATTATATAGCCTTCCATCTTTACGATATACCTCGATGAAAGATGTGGTCGGCCTACACTGCGTAGCTATTTATGCACAGTTTGCTATCTTAGCTGGAGTTTATCGATGCTTAATGATCGGGCTGTTTTTGCCTTCAGAGATTCAATAAATATTTTCAGAAGCAGAGAGCTCGGATGTTTTTTTCGTAAACTCCAGTGTTTTATCTTTCAGACCATGAACAAGACTATACTAGAAGATCCGCTACCCGAGGCGGGGATGTTATCTTCCTCTTGCAGGTATAGCCATAGACAGTAGCGGGGTCTTCCCCCGTCTACTGTCTATGGTATAGCCCTGCCTGAAGCGATAGACCTAACTCTTGATTTTTGCATAAGCAAACATACTTTCTAAACAATTAGAATCCTACATGAACGTTTGACAACCCCTTCCCGGGATCTACTGCTCATAAAAGAACACCAACTGTACCCTTTGATCATATTTTCATAGTCGTAGGTCTATACACGTCCTTATTCTTTTCCTCTAAAGTATGTTGAAACACAATAGCCTTGCCAATACATTGCATTGTTCCATAGACGATAAAGCGTGTTCGGTGTCACTCTCTATGATCGTGCACATTGTGCAATCATGAATTCTTGTCTGGACTGGCGACTGAAAACAATTGTCGACAATGTCACTAGATCTACACCCATACGTATAGCTGGGCAGTAGACACGACAATCTTTCGGAAATAGAACATGAAAAGAGTATATTACGAGCAGGACAAAATTACCTGAAAATATATCAACAGTTTTAGTTTATGGAGCTTTGAAGGTCTATCACATGCCACCTTTTGAGACGGCCGTGAACTTTTCCCCTTCTTACCCTTTTCTTGTGACAGCGAGTTACACAACAGTCTGTGAGGTGATGAGTTTCATATTATCAGTTAGGACCACAGACTTCCCTTCTAAAGCCTGGCGCGGATGAATTTATGGTTTCAATTGCACTGCACATCGGCATCATTCCTGAACCGCTCTTCTCACCTACGAGTGGCATTTCAACCCCTTCGCAATATGTTCAGCTCCCCGTTCCAGATGTAGAATGCTTCTAATCAAAGTTGCTGATCATGATAAAAAGCTCGACAACTATTTGATGTGACTTGAAATGCTGGCAAATGTCGAAGCGGGCGACGTGGCGACAAATAGAAAAAAGTGGTAAAATTCATACAGTCAGTCATTCATCAATCCATCTAATCATTCTTTCATTCGTTTATTCATTCTTTCATTCTTTTATTTGTTCGTTCATCCATCGATCCACTCATTCATTGCTGATTTAAATTGAGTGATAATTGCATAATGGACAGTAAATTATACAAAATAAACATATCATATGATTATGAATATGATAGTGTATGTAGTGAAGAAAACGAATAACCATAATACGGTATTTTAATCGCAACATGACCCTGTTTGTTGCAGAAACGCATCTTTTTTCGACACTTTCCAAAATATCTTCCCGCGGTTTGCACGTATTGTGTCCTGCCATCGAGAAAATCACACCTATTCATGCATGGTGAAACCACTCTTTTTGTTGATAAAGTGTAAACGTATTAAGTTTGTTTATCTATATTTATGTGAAGATTTCGCAGAAGAAGTAGAGGAAGAAGAAGAACTCCAGCAGTTACAATGGAGCCCACGCCCAAGTCGGCTTGGGCCTCTGCGAAGAATACTGAACTCCAATAAAAACAATAGAGACCCAAGCCTGGTTGACTTGAGCCCCTAACAAATGGTGTCCCTTAATAGAACTACTCATTGTACTAATTATATCATGAGGCATAATAAGTCATATGAAAAGTTAAAGAAAACATTTTATATGGTCGCCTCATTTGGATTTATGCTAATTAGGAATCGTTCAAATTCAGTAGATGGTAAAATATATTCAACAATACAGGGGTCAAACGAAATCCTATATTAATTTCAAATCTTTTTTTAACATTTCAGGTTTGAAAAATGGCACAGTTCTCATAAAAACTTTTTACAATTATGCCCTGTTGCACATGTAGATTTTATAGAACTTTGATTATCCCCTTTCTTTCAAATATCCATGGGAAACGCAGGGATTAAATTGTCTGGAAATTATCCAAACTATCTAGTCAATTAAACTGATTATACAAATTAATCAGTTGTTTGGTCGCACAGTGCTTTTCATTCTGTACGCCCCTTTAGTATGCAATCATTACAGTGGGTTGAAATTACACAGGAAAGTCTTTATCATGTCAAAATCTTTGTCGTTGGGGGCGTACATTCTGGTAATGAAATGAAATGAACACGTTTCTTTAGTATAATTCTAGAGTACCAAAATAAGTGAAACAAGTGGTATTCCTCTATTCGACTACTCGTTTTAATAATGATAGGCAAAATCAGTCATTTAAAAAGATAACTATTTATATGGTCGTCATATCGGATTAATGCAACAGTCCATTTTCAAGTTTGAAATATTATATTTACTTGATGTTTCGTATGGATATACTCAAAATTTAATACAATCTACATTATGCAGCTGTAAAGGTTTCAAAGGAAATGCTGTCATTTTATTTAAATGACAGCATTCCCTATAAACCCATTTTTACAGTTGCACAACGTAGATTGTATTAAACTTTGAGTATATCATACCAAATAGCCCTTTTCAAGGCCTCCATATTTTCAAAATAGATAACTAACCGTATTCCTTCAATTCTACTCAACTATTGTTATCCTCCTTTACAATCTCTTTAACCTCACGTCATTTTGTAGCAAGTTCGTTGCGAACTATGTCCTGAAGTATTTGATACTCACCAAGTTTTGCTTTAAAACTGCTTTTGTTTGAAATACGTGTGAAGGTAGACCATCTCGCTTTCGGGGTCTAGGCTGTAAACGTCTTCACACCACAATCCCCCAATCACATCACTCTCAAAGCATGTATAGAAATCTAAACTTTCAAAGCGAACAATTTCAGGTGACCTTTATTCTAACACGGTATCGGTTGGGGGGGGGGGGTCCGCGGGGGCCGTTAGAATTAATATTGCTTTGAAGCTAAATCACAGGACAGTCTCCCGTCAAACTGTCTAGTTTCTAGGCCTTCCCTATGCAGGACAGTATTCCACCACGGTCAATTCACTGGACTGTGATTCCTCGCTGCCGTTATCAATCGTGCAGAATAAGGTCGACGTATACTTACCCTGTACATAAATCAACATAGGAATTAAGAGGACTAGACAATGTTTTATACGATTGTGCAGTACCATAAATATGAAAAGTGGCGTCGCAATGCTATCGATACCACTGTATACAGTCTACAAAGTTACAGGGCCACTTTTGCCACAATTATTTGCATACGACACTCAACAGCTCATTGTCCATAATAGTTCATGAGAAAATAGCTTCACATATCTTAAATAATGTTTTCATTTATTATTATTTCATAGCAAAGATATACATTTCTTCTTCTTTGATGGTCTAAGCGTGTTAGCCCTGCTAGCACAACGCGTTGTGAAAAGTAGGCCATATGTCATAGTTGAAAAGAAATTCTATTCTGGACTAGACGTCGGATGCAGACGGCAATATCGAACATTCAGGCACATACAAGTTACATGTTGACAAGTTGAGCCAAAACGAGCTTTCTGATATGATTTTTAAAAAAGAACAAAATTATGAACAAGCATACAACACGAGTCAATGGTTAAATTGATATCTAAGACTTATATGTACAACGTCATAACAAAACTCAGATCACGTGTTAAAACATGCAGTGATGATTGGGCGACTCTTCCAGACGTACTATTACTAAAACCGCGGTAACACGTATCTGTTTTCACCTGGTTCAGTAACAGCGTCGAAATCTTAAATCGAAATCTTAAGTTGACAAAGCGTACATTTTGACAATGTTTGTTTATTGTTGTTGTTTTTCTTTAGTTTTATGAAACCACTGGAGCGAATCACGGTTTTGGCTAACGAAGCTCTGGTTTGATGATAAAGATTTACTTCTTCCAGTGGATTGATATAAGATTCTTTTAAAAAAAAAGCACAAACCATTAAAAAAATCACAAAATACTTCAAAAAATCTTAAACATTACGACCGCTGTCGCTAAGACTACTTGAAATCATACATTAATATATACAAACTCTTGTGAAGATTAACATGTTGGACACTCTCCCGAATAAGATGATGCCTGTGAATGCTTACAAAGAGTAAATGTTTTCTTCTGGCCGACAAAACAATTAAACTGAAGATACAGCGAATAAAATAAAAACATGTATTTAGTCTCTATGAATTTACAAAGTTACCTATTCTGGCCCCGAAGGTTGATAACGTATTCGAGTATATAATATTAGCGTTGACGAAATGTTTTAAGATAGACATAGTCAAGTGATGGAAGCATGCACTGCATGCACCGAGTGGTGGCGCTGTAGACACGGCTTCAAGCTACGACCCAACAACATGTGGTGATTGAACACATTTAGCAAAACAAAACCAAAAAATATAGACAACACGATAATTCTGCGTACAAGGTAACTATCTTTGTATCGAAATCGAAAGTAATGCATGAGAATGTGTTTTCAGTTTCGTACATACAATCATTAAAATCGTTAAAACGAATGATGATCAGTGATTTAATTGTGTGTGTTGGTGCCGAGTGCCAGCGAACTTGCAGCAACACAGCAGTGTAGAGAGAGGGGGATAGAGGCAGACCGGGGGACAAACAAACAAACCGACAGTAACAGAAAGACAGAGACAGAAAGAGTCAGAGGCACACACAGAATAGTGTATATGCTACGGTTTTTTTAGCAAAAAACATTCATTCCGGGAGTTTGAATCATAGTATACAAACTGATGTACATAAACCACGGCCATTACGATGTTGAGGTTCAAATATTTAAGATGATAAGCTTGGTAGTTTCGTCACTCGCTGATTTTGCTGCCGGACGTGGTTACAACCTGCTGTGCGTCCCAATGTGGTTATTACAATTTGGACAGGTGTGGACAGCATCCTTGCATGCGTCAACACAGAACGGAATCAGACAGCAGCCAAGTCCCAAGCTGTTTAAAAACAGTAATACAAGAAATGTGTCATTATGCCATTGTCCAGACATCATTGTATTCATTCTGATATTACAGAATTTTCTTTTTGAATGAAGGTACGCGGGGACAGATGATCGATCTCTCAAATATTCCACTACTTTTCTGGTTTACCACTTGTTTGTGCGCATTTTAAAACTCTAGAAGTAAAAAACAATGCTATCGTAGTTTTTTTGAATGTGGAAAATTTTATTTTTCTCCACAGACATACTGTAACACAGGGACGGTGGTCATTTTGATTTTCAAATATCGGTTAATGTTTGGTTACTTGTTTCTCTAGAACCAAATTGTGCACGATGACCCCTGATTTTTATTCTTGATTTGGTAAGAGTATGGTTGAAAGTTTCATTGAGGAAAGTTTGAGCATGCGCAACGGCCATTTTAGTTAAACTTTGACCATTACCGGGTCTCTATGAGCAAAAGAGTCAAACTTTCCATAACCAACAGATGAAATCAAAGTTTGCCTTTATTATCATACATGCTATGCCTGGAATGGCCCAACAGCGGAATAGTATGAAGTGATACGGTTGTCATCACTCCTTAGCAACGAACTTTTTATGAGTACAGCGATGGGCAAGCAAGGTCGATTTCAGTTGATTTCGTCGCTAATTTCGGAACGTCCGTAGGAAAACAGTCATAATCAAAGCATGCATGTATTGTAAAGGGGTTATTGCGTGAAGTTTGGGCGATACCACGTCGTATTATCGTGGTGTGTCCGTATTTTGACTCGTTGCTGCGCAACTCGTCAAAATACGGACACATCACTTGAATACGACGCTGTATCGCCCGAACTTCGTGTAATAACCCCTAAATATCGTTCATTCAAAAAAGAGAAGACGGTCAAAATCTCCACATTAACAAAGTAGTGGACCACATTTACGTGTGTACAGTACACAATTTGATATGCTACATTTTCCAATGGATCGCATGTGTGTATATTACACAATTATTTCGTAATCTTTTCAAAAAGAATTCAAAATTGCCATGACTGCTTTTAGCAACAAAAATGTACCTCGGGTTTTGTTATCTGTCGGGGAACAAAACTATTTTATTTTCTGAACTTCATTTCAAACCACTGCGGCATTCTTACCCGATAAACCACAGGAAGAAGCAGAATAACCAAGTAGCGGGGCCTGCTACGAATTCCACGTTTGTCACTATGTTCTGGTGGCACAACGGACAAGTGCAGGGCATCGGCGCATCCGTCAGTATCGGAACACCCACTATGGCTGTTGAACTCGGCTGGCCAACCACCACTGTTGTGTTGTTTATGGCAGCCGTGTTAGATGCGGGGGCCGCACTGTATGCCGGCGGCGGCGGCTGGTTAGAGTATTGTGTGTTGTATTCCATACTGTATATAGGAGAGACTGAACTTTAGTTTACATTCTAGGCCTCGCCGTTTGCTATCAATCAATTGAACGAGTATCATCTTCTCTTTATCAAAATTGAATAACTGTCTCAAATATGACACACGTAAAGGTGTGGCGACCACATTTCAGCCTTGATCAATCTCAACGGAATTATTTCACGACGCGTGGTAAAAGTTGGATCTTTGTAAGGGGCTGTCAAAAATTATGGGGATTTCATTGAATATGTGCGGAAAAAGTTTTCGTAGCCCTGGCGATTTTATGAATCAAAATTTTCACGAATAGATCAACAGAAAAGCGGAGAAATTGGTGGGACTATGTGTCCATGTCATGATAAAACAAAAAAAATATGTTCAAATTTTGGTATGGTAAAAAGAGCCATGCAGGAATACGCCCAGTTCCCTCCCGAGATATATTGGTCCATTCCTTTAGTTCAACCTCATCAGAGGTCATACAGTACTTCAACACTGCGTCGTGCTCTGATTTTGATGACAGAAAATCAATAAATCACCGAATTTGCTTCCATGTGACGTGTAGAATCTACGTATAAATCTGACAATTTTTGTTATATTCTAATAGCCTATTACAATGATTGCAAACTTGTTTTTGAGCAGGTAGAGAGTTTGGTACCCGCGAGAAATAATTGCAGCCGTAATCACTCTGCCACAATGTCTGTGTTTACGTGTCAGGTTTTCAGAGATGTAGGTTGGTGAGCGAAGAAAGGGACGGCGTCAATTGAATAGGGAACAACGGCGGCTTTGAAACGCTATAGGGCAGTATTTTCCACCAACATACTGTTTGACCTCAACCCATGGCTGTGATGTCATGACTTAAATTGTTTCACGACACCCGCCACCCTTTTACTTTGCTAAGTCACCCAAGGCAGTAAAAAAAACAACGCGGACTGAATGCTAATTGGATGTCTGTTCTGCAATGAAACTTGGGAAAAAAGCGCAATGTTGCATTTTACACAAGAAAGACCAGGATCAGGTTAGTGAGTTTCTAGACTTGAAATGTCGTCCACAGAAGAAAATCTTGACCCTTTTGCGCGCAAATTTCTCATCAATTCTTTTAACAGTTACGAACAAATACATCCTTACGACATCGAAGACAAAAACTATTTGAATCCTTATAAAACTATTCAGATAATTTGATGGTTTTTCAGGAAGGAAAAATAAACACATAAATCACACAGTGTGCAGACAGCAAATGTCCAAAATTGAATCTTTTAATATTCCTTTCAGTAATCCTCGATTGACCTGTGACGTCATCAAGTGTACAGATATGCAAATACATCCAAAAATGTCTGTGCTTTATGAAGTTACTTGTATGAATTGGTTACTTGCCCATTTTTTGAAAGCCTCCTTCGACCGAAAGAAGATCTGTTTTCTTGTCACGAAACCTTACGCCGCTGTGAGGTTTCAATAGACAGCCTACCTGTACGGCGGGCAACTTAATCTGCAGTGTTACGCTCCTGAAAGCAAAGGATCCTGCCATAGTCCCTCATCCATCTTACTCGCGGCTGGTTTGGAATATTGCCAGAATACTGTTTATCGACTTTTGTTGTTATGGGAACCGTAAACGTTTCCCTTTTTAAAAAAAACACCAGCACTTGTTAAGTTTTGCTCTCTCCTGCGCAACGATCGCCAATCGTTTGTGTAAATATATTTCGTAAATAAGTTCCTCATTTGAGTCTAAGGTAAAGATACGTGCGCACGCAACGACTTACCTCTCGTTTCGTTTCCCGTTTTCTGGAAAATTTTGATATTTTGAATTTCCGTCAAGGTGCACAGCCTCACTTCCACCCCGCCCGCTTGTTTTCGTCAAACTGTCCTCCGCACAAATGCAATGCTGTCGGAGTGCGTCAGAGAGACAGAGAGTTCTGAGAGTTGCTGTCGAAGTAACCCTGCCGGCCGAGACACCAACGTGTGTGAGTGTGCAGACCCTTTGACTTGAAAACCAATGCTCTCGTATTCGTAATGGGTTGGCACTCTTACTTGTATACAAACACGTGATGCACGAGTAGATCACGTGTATATATACCTGTGTCACTTTGGTGAAGGTGGCCTATAGTACTGCGTATGTTCTGTTTGAGAATGCCTCAGCTTCTTCCTACCGAGCTTCTGCATCGCATTTTTTTCCAAGTTTTCCAATGAGCAAAGGAATGAAAATTCTCCGTCAGCTGATGAAAAACGTTTGCCCACCCGCCTCCACCTCCTCTCTCTCTGCCCACCGCGCTGACGCTTTGAATGAAAAATCTCTCCCGTCCACCGCCAAGGATTCGAGAACCTCTTTTTTCACGAAAAGTTTTGTTGACCGCCTCTGTGTAAGCTCCAAAGCTCTTCGGGGCCGTCTTGTCGCAGCCGTGTTCGCATCAAGTAAGGCCAACGTCGAAAGTTCAAGTGCGTTTATTGTACAGGACAAAGATAAAGTTCTGGATAAACAAGTATCTTTCATGTTTCTAAATATCCCTTTGTAGCCCTAATGGGCTTTATATGGTGTTATGAATAGTTAAAGAAGACTGTGTCGTTGTGTAAAAATTCGTCGTTGAAGGTAGAATATGCAAGAGAAAACAAGAAATTTATCAGGGACATTGTTGCATTGCATTCGTTGGGCTCTTTGGTAGAGGGCGCTATTCGGCATACCTTGCGATGATACAAAGTGGGACAGAGAGTGGGACAGTAAGTCTTTATGTCAGCATCTCTCTTTGCGACGACCAGGAATTGAAGAGAGACTCTTTACAATACCAATGCAAAAAGAAAAGTACTCTTATTTTGGAATGTGACAAGTACCGTCAATCCAAGTGACATGTGACGCGTTTATTATGGTAAATAAATGCGTTTATTGGCTAAACACTTGTGTTTACATACGCATATTTGAGTATAAACATGTGTTTAAACTTGAAATGATAGTGTTTATTTGATTGGTCGATATAAATATCAAGAAATGTAATCATGTTAACTTCATTTCTATCGGTCAAGTCTGTAAACTTGAAAACGATCTGAATGATTGAGTGCATTATTAGATAATTATTCCATATGTGATATCAGTATGAATAATTTTAATATTTCTCCATTCAGTTGAGTATTTTCTAATTACAAAAATTTATCATATATTCTCAATCGTACTGTGTGTATACAATGACTGTTAAAAAGAGTATTTACGATGCACAAGAACGCGTGCACTGATATTATGTAGCCTCTCTGTTTATATGTGATTTTGTCTGTCTGTCTCTGTCTTTCTCTGTAACACTATTTCTGCCTCTGTTCTATCCACCCGTCTTTCTACCAGGCTGCTCGTGCATGTGCTGTAGCGTCGCAATATTCTGAATAGCATATCCGTCAAGACGATTTCTTGCAAAATGACAAACGTATTCTCTATGACACACGACATGAAGCAACGTAGTGGTAAGGGTAGTCGTCGTCGTTGTCGTCGTCACCACCACCACAACAATCATCATCGATCATCATCATCATCATCATCATCATCATCATCGTCGTCGTCGTCGTCGTCGTCGTCGTCATCATTATCGTCATCTTTCTTTCCTGAACAAAAAAATCGACCGGAATGTACTTTTGCGTTGTTAAAAGCACTTGCACATATTCGTCTATTCACAATGGCCTCAGCACGGTAATTTACCAAACCGAGCCGCAAAAAACTCCAAAAATTACTACAAAACTCTTGAAACAAAAAATATAAATCTGTACAGTTTGTTGAGAAGCGCATAATATGGACGTAACCGAGTGATTCATATTAACGATAACCTGTACAAGCTCACTGTAACAAGATGCCACCCAAAGTCTGATGGACAAATTTAAAGTCAAATTTAAAAAACAAATCGTCGCAAAAAAAATCCTGTGACTCTCGAGGTGTTACTATGTAAATATTCCATTACAAATATATACACTAAAATCATCTGTTGAAACCTTGACGACTTGCAACACAAAACCAACTGATATAGTGTTGTGCAAACAAAAGCAGCATTTTACAACGACGGGGCTCTTCAAATATTTGGTAGGTCATGGCGATACTACCAACGAAATGGTTACAATCTTTGCAGCATTAAAACTGCTACTGCACATTTAACGTTCAAGTCTCAGAAAATTATATGCAAAAAAAAACCTGAATGGTGATATTAAAAAGACTACAATACAAAACAATACCGGAATGGTAGAAGTGAAAAATCAACTACCTAAAATACGTAACAGGCGCGCAACCCTCAGTGCACAGTTCAATATTATTCGCCGCTCTGCAAGATCTCACGACCTTGGTGTTCCATGTTCTTGTATGCGGTTCAACTGCGGCCTGTCCTTTGGTCGTGAGATAATGCCGCTCGGGGGGGGGGGTGTACCCTGCGGAACCACACCAGAGCAGCCGCGAAAGGTCTTTGGATGTCAAGTGCAGCACGGGAATCGTATCTGTGATGTTAGAAGATTTTCATCGCCATGGTTACAACCTGCTGTATTTCCCGATGAGGCTGTTACAGTTGGGACAGGTGTGAACAGCGTCCTTACAGCTGTTGACACAGAACGGAATCAGACAGCAACCAAGTCCCAAGCTGTGTGGGAAATCGTGACAGGGAACTTTTGTTATGATAATATTAAAGTGAGGCCTTACATTTGAGCATGCCAATCTTTTATGCTGTCTCAGCCGAAAGAAACAATGGCCTATTCTTTCAAAACCGCAACTAGTCGTAAGGATAGCCGTGCAAATTGTTGGACTAAACAACGATAACCTGTGTTGGATTAAGAACGGTAAAATAAGTTCATAAAATACTGTAAATCAGCCCTCGTTGACCCATTAAAAAGTTGTACATTGACCTTGCAGTGGCGGGAGAGAAACCTGTGAGTTACTTCTCATCCATGTAGCAATGTACGAATATGCTTCCTAGGAATTAAGTTGAATATGAGTGAAAGAGTGAAATAATATAGTCACCAAGCAGGCCTGATTTCGTGTCCTAAGACCAAAACTATTCTATTTATATGGTTTGATTCGAGATTTAACTTGTTCGATTGCTCTCTCTCTCTCTCTCTCTCTCTCTCTCTCTCTCTCTCTCTCTCTCTCATATTAAAGTATCTCGCTCTCGTTTACCATAACATGTTGTCCTGTATTTAAAGTAGACCGACTATTTATTGCAATTCTACGGGGATGGCCAACAGCTTATGTTAAGCTAACGTCTTACCCGATCAGCCATAGGAAGCAACAGATTATCCAGGTTAAGCCACCGACTTTGAACTCCACGTTCGTCACAATATTTTGGTGGCAAGTCGGACAATTACATGATATAGGCACATCTCTCAACATCAACGGAGCAACGACCGTGACCGTTGGCTGACCCACAACCACCGATGTACTGGTGTAGGCAGCGGTACCCTGACCCGGTGGCGGAGGAACGCTTTGTGCCTGGGCATACGCTGGTGGCGGCGGCGGGTTTCCTATTGGGTCCGAATACTTCGTGTCGTAGTTGGTACTGTACTCCATTTTTCCTATAGGACGAAAGCCATTTTAGTTTAAACCAAATCGATAACTTATTATAACTATGTCACCATGTCATTATCATCCTCACCATATCATCATCATCATCATCATCATCATCATCATCACCATCATCATCATCATGTTCATCATCACAAACGCCATCAATCACAAATAATGTCATCATAAGCATCCTAACCACCAACATCATCAAGACAACATGTCACTGCTTCTAACCCCCCCCCCTCCCCGGTCACAATAACACCATCACTTCAACCGCTTTCACCATTGTCGCTACAGCCGATGACATCATCACCAACACAGCGCAATCTATTACAACACCGCGATTAAAATGACCGTCATCAAAATAATTTTAATCCTCGAGCTCGCTTCTATTTCTGCCCCTTGAGCTGACACAGCTGAACTGTACTGACATCCTTTCAACGGCAGCTAACGAGTCTGTTTCGAGCTACTGTAACCACAGATGTTTCTCATGTCGATATATCATTCTGAGGTATTTTGAACAAAATTAAAATTTGGAGAGGAAAGAGAAAGCTATTCGAAGCCGCCCTCTCGCGACGATTTGAAAGTTTTCACCTCTTGCTGACTATAACGTGTTTTCCCGTCATGCAAGAGAAAGAAATTTTCCCTCGTGCAGATGATATATGCAACGATTTCTTGATTGGATTCCAGACTAGCTACGTCATCTACTCTCACACCTTAGTAGCAAAGAAGAGGACAATCAAAATCATACCTATCAGCACGGCTAAATTACCTACCAGCCCTTTCCCCGTCCCACATACGAAAAAAATACTCACAACAAAAAAAATCTGAGAAAGCTTATCGCTAACAGCTCTGTTTGCCTCTCCGACACCAAATACCTTAAGTTACAGTTGTGCAAAAGCAGGTTGTGTGATAAGGAAGCCCTGCGATCTACTGACAAAGCAGGGATTTTCCGCGTTTTTTGTGAGAGACAAAGATATATGTCTGCATCGACGTTGGTCAACACATGTATCCGTAGCGACTCGCCAAAAACAGTCAACAAGTGTGTCATTTAGTACGTGTGTAAAGGTGATTCATAGTACTTGACAGCGGCGATGACAGAGCAAACCCGGTAACTTATAGTATGGTGACAGGTACTAGCGACAGCAAACCTAGTTTTCGTTTCAAAAGTCTGTTCAGCTATACCTAGCGCTCTTGTCAAAATGAAAACCCTGCCGGTACATTGATTTATAGCTTATTAGGCCACAATAACAAAAAAACCTCTTTTATGGATGTTTGACATGCAGTCTTGAAATGGGTAAGGGGAAAGGTCAAATTTCCATCGCAATACTTTGCATTGCATCATCCTTGTGGGAGATGTACTTTTTTTCTTGGAACAAAAAAATATATTAATATAATTATCATAAATTACAGCTGTTGTTCTATTGCTCTAATTTTCCTAGAATCCAAACCTTTTTCTCCACGACTTCTCCTACTCATGGCTGCAAATAAATGTCAAGAAAGACGGAAACCTTAAAGCATATCTGAAACACCCACAGGTGCAGAAATACATACAGTTGCTTAGAAACATACAATTCTGAGGGCATGTGACTGCGGCTGTATGGGGCGCCCTAGTTCAAACATGGTGCGTGCAATAAAATAATTAGCCACATCTCCCAATAAAGTAGAACTAACCCCGTCTTGAAATTCCTATTTGCAAGCATTCTGGCCTATATGATTTACGCAAAAGGCATATTTGCTCATGCAGTGTGCCTTGCCACGATGCTGCAGTGAGAAAATCACGCGTACAACAAAAGTCCATTTTGGTTCAGTTGGGACGGCAAAATTTAAAATAGTCATAAAATTTAAACTGTCGTTAAAGATCTACAGGTTCTATAAAAGTAAACGTATACAAGTCAAGGAGGGTGGATGTGGTTGACGGAGGGAGTCTCGTACAGCTGAGTCATCGGATAATGGGTTTTATCGTAACATAGAGTAATTAAATAACATTATTCACAGCATTATTTCCATTATAATGCATAGGGAAGGAAGTAAAACGCTGTGTTCACCACCAACTGGGTGTTAACCAAACACTGTCAAGATAACAAATGGTTTTACGTCAGTATACGGGCGATACACGTCTACCGTTATGGTTGCCGGACTCGCGGTGCGTTCATCAATATAGGTTCGCCTTCCGTATTTTCTCAAGGCATCTGTGCGTAATAATTTTATAATAAATGAAATAAAAGTGGCGCTAGTATGGGACACTGAAGGACAACATCAGCCACCAAGACAATAAAAGAAAGTCGTTGCGAGTGCTGACGGTGGCATTTGCGCTCAGCGACGGCCGCCGTGAAAAGATGGAACTTTGCCGAACGACAACCTACATCCGGGTGTTGTAAAACAGGTGTGAAGCCAGACAGGAGAAATATGAACTGGCTAGAGTTTACCTACCAGGTTAATTGCTGTTCTAGAACTTGGAGCACGGTAGAACATATAAACCAGGTGTATATAGACTATAATGTTCACTGAGATCACTGAGTATGATCTACAAATAGATATGCCTCAGCTGCTGACGTATAGTTGCTTTGGATACAATAGGACTTGTGTGAGCCTCAATGTGGTTCGGAATATGATAAGTGATATATGTCATGGGGGAACTGACATTGATCAAAATATATGAAAAATTACTGTGACGTCAATCACATAGGTCAGAGGTAAGCCTCTACTGGCACAAACAAGGTCTCGAGGTTGCTAGCCTCTCTCTCTCCCTCCCCCTCCCTCTCTCTCTCTCTCTCTCTCTCTCTCCTCAAGGTTTTTAGATTTCACATTTTTGTCACTAAGTGAAATTCTGAAATTCATCGTCGTTCGACTGTTCCCAAGTTTAAGACGAGTGACCATGACACTGACAGTACAGACAAGTTTGGGGGGGGGGAGGGGCAACCTTAGACGAATTTTGAAGTTTGCTGTGCCAATGTTAACGGCGTCAATCGAGGTAGAACGATGGGTTAATGGATTCACTGCATACGGGAGTCGGAGATGAAATTTGCGTGTGTCGGTAACATCGAGATCAAGTTTTATTGCCCGACCTATGTTTCTTGTTGCCGCGCCCGTTGTATGTAGTGCACAAAGGATGACAAAATTACACAGCCTGTACTCAGGTGCCGATCCATGCCTAATATGTCGTCAATCATGTATTTTTATCCTGTATTTCCTGAAAAAGAAAATGAATAGAACTTACCGATGGCGGTCCTTTCTCCTTCCAATGTTATGCCTGTTTTAACTTTACAACTTACTGGGACGACTCAGCCAATACGATTTGCTCTTTTGAATTAAATTAAACGTTCGTAACTTGACCAAAAACGCCTGCCTCTTACAATCCCCAAGTGCGTCAAAGTGGAAATTTCCACTCTCAGTGTGACACCCCCTGGTGACAGTTTTTTATTCGGTTAGGAGGCCAGGCATGTGACGTACAGTCACTGAACACTGAGCCCTACTTCATGGCGGCAACAGTTGAAGTGACCCTTTTCTGTCATTAGTTTGTTCGTTGTTTCATATCATGACATGAATATATAAATTAAAAGTATATTTATAGAATAACAGCATTCATTTGATGAAAATTGAATCGCTTGCCAAACGCCTGGCTGCAGAAATGGTTTCATTTTAATTAGTTAATTAAACATGTGTTTTTATAAGATAAAACGATTCGTTCAAATTAAGCGAATGGGCAACAAAACGTGGGGGCTCCTCATTACTTATTTTTTTAAATCATCTTTCATGTTTTACTCGTTCAGCTGTACTCTCTTAAACTACCTTATTTAAGCCGTTTGGGGTTTCCTGACACGAAACAACAATATTTACTGAAGACAAATGCTTACAGGCTGATTCAAGACATAAAATATTGCGTGAATGGAAGACAAACATCGCTTCTAAACATGTTCTGAATGAACGAACTCGAACATAATATATATCAGTACGCGGGAAACATGGACGACAAAATGTAATATTTTCCCGCTCGTATTTTTTGAAATTATGCCCATGAATGCTGGTATGTCTTTTATACAACTTATCGGCTACAAACATGAGTGTCTGTTTTAACCTGCGACCTGCGACTATGAGAGCCATTCGTGCAAAATCTTCAGGGTGTATTTACTCGTACTGCGGAGTGGAATAGCACATAGTCCATCAGACTATTGTAGCCGACAACAATAAGGAGAACTACCAATTGCGTTACCGCGACGTGAGCAAATACACCAGCGACAGCAGACATACCTTATAAATCAACAGCACTGAATGACTGCAATGATTAATGATTTTCACAGCGTTTATTTTTTCCTATCTGTTTGTTTGCTTGTTTTTGGACGACACATGTCACGTTATTGAGTCATGAAATGACACACTAATGGCATACATATCATATGAAATGCAATGGTCAGTATTACTGAAAATAAACAAGCAAACGTACGACATACAATTGGAATTGAACAGCTGTAATAGCGAAATTATGAGATAAAAAAATATGGAAATTGACGGTAATTTTACTTTGAAAAGGAGAAAAAAGTGCCATGCTGTCTTTCAAAATTCTGATACAAAATCATTAACTTCGTTTTCTATTTATTCCAGAGGACAAGTTGCATCCCGGTTGCATGGTATAACATGCCTTGGCGACTAAAATGAAGAACAACTGAATTCATCTGTCCCAAATACTGCGTTTCACGTTTGGCACATCGACGAGTTCGGAGTCTTGACGAGCGCCCTCTAGAGATGAAAACGTTCGCATCCCTCATTGAAGAAGAAAGAAGTATGATTGGCACTCTGCAAATGGTCACATTTTAATCTTGCTTGGATAAAAATGTATCGATCGGGCATCATTGTTTTCATTCGGTTCCTTCAGAGAAATTAATAAAACTGTATCATCCCGGTAGGTAGGTCTACAAGTTTCGCCTATCGCGATTTATGGTAATATGCACCTCGAAAGTGAAACACTTGTCACTGCCAAAACTTTCGTCTGAAATTTTCAACCATTCTCTTACCAAATAAGGAGTATTCGATGACCATTTAGAGAATGTAAGCTCAAAAGAGCTAAGTATGTTTTTTTTAAAACATTTTTTTGAGATTCACGTTAAATGTCACTAAGTATGCTACATACCCTACCGCCTTATGTCCCACCCGGGACGAAGAGGATTAATAATAAATGCTACATACCCGATGAAATGTATAAGCGTTGCATAAAATAACATGCTGAGCCGCCTAGGCGGTATTGTTCACAACTTGTTTTTCCACTCTGGACGAAACCATTTAAGGTTGAATGCCCCTCGGGGATAGATATTTGAACTTTCAAACTTTAACAGTTCTTTTCTGATATACCTCTTGCGGGGATTCATTTTGAAGCCCTTTGAATAAGAAACTTTCACCGTCTTAGTTTTTAAAAATCGACAAGTTCATTTATCTTCATAGAATTACTAGTAACACAGAGATGGCGGCCATTTTGAATTTCAAATATCGGTAAATCTTGGGTAATTTGATTCTCTAGTTACAAAATTTGCACGGTGACACCCAACTTTTTCATTCTTGATTTTGAAAATGAATGGCGGGAAAGATTCCTTGAAGAAAACTTGAGCAAAAGTTTAAGTCTTTCACTTTTGGAGGTGCATACTACCTTGAAAGCACAACAGCTGATAAATGTTTGATAATATTGAAATTGATATTGTTTTAGAGGACAAAAAACGATTTCTATTATTTCTCCCAAACATATTTAGTAATACATATATTAACATTGCCGAAGCAGTTGCGAATTGTGTCAGTGTTCACGGTGTTATTGTTGACAAATGTATTCCTAAAATTCAGTTGACGATAAAATTGAATATAGCAAATATTAAAACTGAAGTGATAGGCTGAAGACTGCGCATTTCGACATGACCTTGGCCGTGGAACATCAAACTGTCCTTCACAAGTAGAAGAAGGAAACGCCGAGAAATATCTCAGGAGTCGTTCAGCCGACGGAACTGTCCTACGTCACAACATCCGGGGTAATACAAGTGCCGAGCTGACGCAAGTGAATATTCCGTGAACTACAAAAAATACCGAATGCTTTGGCAGGACTTGATCACAGTGGAAGTAAACACATTACTTCTGTGACGTGTCTGTTGCAACGTTGACAAGCCAAATGTTTACTGTCATAACGGGGTTATTATAGGATGAAGACCTAGAAACTGGTAGATACGTGGCCCTTAAAGGAACAATTATCAGAAACATTTTATAGTACTTCCATTATTTTAAAAGAAATTTCTTAAAGTTTGTTGTTAGTCTTGCGCACACGATCCATAGATAGGGGTACAAGTTTACAACATTAAGAATTTGTGTATAAATTTGGGAGTAGAAAAAGCCCTGGACTTTATTACATATAAAAAGAACTAACATGGTGGAAAAATACTCCAAAGTTACAGCTAAGGTATACGGAAGAAAAGTTCCGAGGTCACGGTTACTGGGACTGTTTAAAAAGTGTCTTGCAATTCATTGTCAACGAGCACGCATACATTCTACGATGTGCGCTCTCAGTTGAACACTGAACAACATCATCTGAATTGCCTCATCAAAAAATTGTAAAAAAGTAAATATGCTTAAAGGTACAAATCCAGCCGAGCTGACTAGGGTCTATTCACAAAGTGTCAACGATGCTCCTATCTTTGTACGCCCACTGGGTGTTCGAACCCACATAAATCCCATGCAAATACATTGTGCCGAAAGCTCAACCTTGTGAGTAAACGATCCACAGAAAATCAACGTATCTCTTTGGCATAGAATTGCATCAGACAAATATTGACAGATAGTAGAGTTAATATGTGATCATCATTAAAAGGATTGTCTGTAAAATGTAACCAGCTATCTACTGATAGACACGACAACCCCTGCATTACAGACCTACGCTGCCATCTTGACCAGGTACATATTCACCAGTACATCTGCAAAACCGATTACGCGTTCGGTAAATTTAACCAGACAGTAGGCTATAGAAGAATCGGCACGTTGGGAAGAAAATCCATTTTCTAAAAGTAATAGCAAAGAGATCTTCAGTCAAGTTGGGTTCCCAGAGCCACCTGTTGCCCGAAATCTTGTCAACTGAACAGGTACGCGAGCGGCCCGGTCAGGTTGCGACTATTAGGGGCGACGAGTTCATATCTTCGCGTTTTCTCCGAATATCTTGTGAGCTGAGATGGATGACCGACCACCACCGTATCCTGGAGGTAAGTGTAAGTATTTCGCAGTATCTTCAAGAGTGCAGCGTTCTTGGAACATCGCCGTTTCTGCTGTAAACAGCTTCGAGTCAGAGGGCGTGTGTAAAATATCAGTGCGTCAGAGTTTACATGCAGAGACGTGTTCTGGTCGACATTACACCGCTGGCACACACTCATAATATTGTCTGTGACGCAGTTCAAGAAATAAAGGGGTTTGATGACGTCTACAGTGCATCATACAAAAGCTACGATCACTTTCTAATCACAACGGGACTGGTTCAAAAATTTGGCGATACGATTTTACATCAGACGAGTACCAAATAGTGTGCACGACCTGCACACCGCCCACTGCATACATGCCGTTATGTAAGCTGTAGCGCAGTGTTAGTGTAAGGTAGTCAGAGAGAGAGAGAGAGAGAGAGAGAGAGAGAGAGAGAGAGAGAGAGAGATTGTGTGTGTGTGTGTGTGGGGGGGTGATGCATTCAATCTCAGAGAAAATATTTTCGTTTATTAATTATTATCATTAATCGTTATTGCTCAGTAAAAGAGGCACAGCCCATCAATCAGAGTACACTGATTTAATAGTAACAAATTACAAACATGTGTCAATACAGCAAATGCAAAATTAATTAATGACACATAGACCAAACACTAGTGCATTGCAATGCTGAATCTTTCTTCAGCATTGCAGTATCAATGCCAAGGTAGTTCGCTCGTTAGAATTGTTTTACTCAGATTTTCTGCAAGAGTACTTTAATTTTTAAAGCCATTCCCTTTCGAAATCAAGAATAAATATCAGAGGTACAAGAGAGAGAAATAGTAGTACAAAGTAGGCCTATTTCCCGACGTTTGAAATTCAAAATGGCCGCCATCCTGTGCTAACTCTATGGGGCAAGTTAACATTTTCAATTTTCACATATTTCCACAAAAGTAAGCCGATAAAAACGTCAGTTATTCTATTAGCTTCAAAATGAACCCCAACAAGTGGTAGACCAAAAACGTATTGTAAATGTTTGAGAGTCAGAGTGTTCGACCCCGAGGCGCATTCTAGCTTAACAGACAGATAGATCATGTTGCATGCAGGATTCTTTTGGTGTAATTATATGATTTCACTACCGGATTTCAATTACGAATTGTGTCTACCTGTTCTGCGAACATGTTCTTGTATATGGTCTGTAAAAGAGATTAAAGAGCTGTAACTTTTGATAATGTTTTCATTATCTTTGTAGCAGAAACAAATCCATCTTCCTCTTCCTCCTAGAGCATGTTGATATACAAATAATTCTTGGCCTTGTGAGCACAGCACAGTTTGTGCGATATGTTGACAACAGCGTTCTACCCGGGATCAAAATTCAGATGCCAACAATTTGGACAATGCACACTCATACAGGCCATGTAATGCTGACCAGTGGGTGGACTCTCACAGCGAGGGGCTGTGAAAGAGTCCATCCACTGGTCAGCATGGCCTCAATGTCAAATGGCTACTCACTGAGGTGGTGCTGAGCCGTGCCAGGCCACTGTAGTGCGCTGCCAGCGAGGACCCGAGAAAGAGACTACCAGTAAGCATTTTGATACGATATTTTGGAGAAGATCCATGTGGAAATTATGCTGTACAAACAATGCAAAATGATGAAAAAAGGCGTATTATATGTAGGTAAAGTCGAAATGACCGTACTATAGAATACCTTGGAAGTTATGATCAGAATGTTACAAAAACTGCAGTAACTATATAGAAATTCTCGATCTCGCACTTTGGACTTTGTAACCGCTCTCATAAAAATATAATTGAGCACTAAACATACTTGGATCAAAAGGTCTCATGATTTCTACAGGGTAAAAGGTCACAAACATGACTTTCCAAAGTTTTGTTACCACATAAATGTCGTGCAGAAACTGTTAGCATTGCTGCTATGTTTATCCTGAACCAATGAATATATGAACGAATGAACAGCAGTTTTTCTCGTCTCGTGCAAAACAAAGTCATGTCTAAACGCGTATTGCATTTGATTTTGATAAGCGAACACGATTGGAACTAATTTGGGATAATTGGATGGTGAAGTAATGTCTATTTGATCTGCAAATGTAAGCTCATCTGCTTTTATTTTGTTACACACTTGTTTTTAGTCCCCACGGACACCGTCCGGGGGAATTATAGGTTTGGTCATGTCCGTGCGTGTGTGCGTGCGTCCGTGCGTCCGTCCGTCCGTCCGTCCGTCCGTTCACGCAGATATCTCAGAGATGCCTAAAGCGATTTCATTCAAACTTGGTACAAAGATTACTTCATATGTCATACAGATGCACATCGATTTGTTTTGTGATACGATCCAATATGGCTGCCAGGCGGCCATTTTATTACGATTTTTTCATGTACAGAGCCATAATTCAGGCATGTTTCAACTGATTTTATTCAAAGTTGGTAGTAGGACATTGACCAATGTCATAGATATGCTTGTCAATTCTTTTTGTGATATGATCCAATATGGCCGCCGTGCGGCCATTTTGTTACGATTTTTTCATGTACAGAGCCATTACTCAGGCATGTTTCTACAGATTTTATTCAAAGTTGGTACAAGGACATTGACCAATGTCATAGCTATGCACATCAATTTGTTTGGGATACGATCCAATATGGCCGCCGTGCGGCCATTTTATTACGATTTTTTCATGTACAAAGCCATAACTCAGGCATATCTCAACCGATTGTATTCAAACTTGGTACAAGGACATCGACCTATGTCATACAAATGCACATCAATTTGTTTTGTGATACGATCCAATATGGCCGCCGTGTGGTCATTTTATTACGTTTTTTCATGTCCAGAACCATA
>LD342769.1:123233-151500 GCA_001465055.1 Ptychodera flava
GTAGTGGGTCTTTTGTGTATAACTGTTATTTAAAACTTACTCGCATTCTGGTACATGATGTTTTGGGAGTCTATGTAGGCAATTTCGAAGTTTTGTACGGAGATCAACTTCTTACTATCGAGGTCATAGACTCAGAAGAGAGTAATGTATGACAGACGATATGACAATGGGTCAAAAGTTAACTTTAAAAATTGACAGCAGTGCGTTGAACTGCAAGCTAAATTTGAGCATGCGGGCTTTTTCACATGCGACTCCAGGTTCCAACCACTGCCGAGCAATTGGGACATCTATGTACACAGTCCTTGAAGTCGTCCATACAGAACGGTATCAAACAGCACCCCATATCACACCTGTAACAAAACGAGGCAAAGAAATCAGGCCATTAAGTATACGACAGAGGTTAACATTATTGCATGGTCAGATTTATTAAATGCTGAATGTTTCTAAGGAAAAACCACACAAGGAGGATAATGGGATCAATTGAGTTCTCAGAATCATGTTACTCAGTGGAAGTCTCATTACCACGTACACCGGTTGGTATAAGCAGAAACAAAATTTATTCTAATCAGTAATACTGAGTAAGGAAACATTGTAGAATGCGCCTCGAGGACAGATATTCAGATTCACAAACTTTTATAATTATAATTTTTTTGTCTACTACTTGAAGGGTTTCATTTTGAAGCTGATCATGGCAATAAGTTTTTACCAGCTTATTTGCATGTATGAAAATAAAAAAAATTCACTTTCCTCATAGAGTATAAACAAAAATGCAGCCATTATGAATTTCAGGTGTCTGTAATTATTGGGGAATTTGTGTCTCTTGCACCAAATTTTGCATGTTGACCCTTAATGTTTATCCTAGATTTCCAAAGGGAATGGTTTAAAGTTTTCTTAACTGAAAATTTGAGCAAACGTTTAAGAATTTCAATTTTGTGGTGCCTACTACCTTATGTGGGGGTGACATACACATAACTTACCCAACTAAACAACACAGGACACAAACGAGAATGGTGCAGGTTCCGGACTCATATGTTATATCTGTGACGATATCCTTTTGGCAATGCGGGCACCTTGTCTGTGCTGGAACGCTTGTAAAATGTGTCATGCCGGTACTGACGACCGTGGGCTGTGTGATCACCACTGTGCTGGAGCTATGCGTGTACCCTCCAGGGGGTGGCACTCCTATGGGGGGAGGTGGCGCTCCGGGCTGGTAGTACGCTGATCCAGGGGGAGGATGGCTCGGGTAGCCCGCAGCAGCAGCTGGTGGAGGCGGGGGCGGGTAACCATAGCCAGGTTGAGGTGGCGGAACATAACCTGGTTGCCAGGGCTGGGGCTGGGGTGGATACCCTGGGGGTAAGGGATCTGTAACAAACAGAAATGAAAATAATCTGCAACCATTTCAGACTAAGTTAGACGTTCCCAGAGCCAAACTTAAAGCCCCAATAGCTGTGAATTTTATGCATTATTTTAACGAGTTTATGTTCAAACCAGAGTTGATCCATGTAAATGTACTAACTGAAGGATATGTATAGAAGTGTCACTGCTTGCTGATTTTGACCATGCCTACGTGTTTTGACAGGTTAAATAATAAACTGGTGCCGCAGTCATGAATTATCACCCCACAGAAAAGTACAAAAAATACCGCAATTATACGGTGTCGCTCACATTTTATCAGAATTGGTACATATTACCAGTATGGGTACCAAAGATCAACCAGAAAAACAAGAATGACAAAAGCAAATAAGGTCTGCAACTTAGGTACTGGAGGTCATCTTTAGGAACATGCATATCAACTTCTATAGCAATGGGACAAGCAGATCCTACATATAAGCAAATGTCAACAAAAAATTAGCCAGAGAAGCTTGACAAAAAAAAAAGGTGGGAGAGTGGGGAAAAAATAGTACATGTAGGAAAAAATATAAAAGGGATCTTTTAAAAAGGAATGCTACCTCATCAATCTTCTATCCCCTACCCCCTCCTGAATATCAAATGTTCCACCCCTTGATCATGTTTACATAAGACCAGCTGACAGTATATTTACAACTTTGCGGATGTTTTAATTAATACCATGAGTGCTATCATTCAAATGTAAACAGCACTTAAATCAGTTACAGATAGTGAAATTCCTTCCACTGTTGGGGGAATTATGACATCTGGAATTATCCTGGATCAAAATTTCTCATCAGTTCTTGTGTGTCTTACATGCGAAAGGTGCAAAAATTGATTCGCAATGACAAAATTTACCTCAGCTCTGTTTTCAGGATCAAATTTTACTACAAATTGATATTAAACAAGACAAAATTATGTTCACAGCCTTCGGAACTGTCTCACAACAAATCCTTGGTTGGTGTAGGTCATTAAAGGTCACAAAAGAAAATTACCTAAAATATAAATATTTGGGGGTTTCACAACACTTTGAGCAGAAAATTTATCTAATAACATCCCTTGGGACTTTTGTACCAACTTACAAAGCTATTGGACAAGTAATTTTGAGAACAAGTTTTCTTGACCAAATATGACAAAATTGTCTTAAAAATACAAATTTGTATATTTCACGACAATTTCCACATATCTAACTTTTGTCATCCCTGGACATCTGTACACCAGATGTAAAAGCCGTCTGTCCTGGGGCTTTAAAATGAAAATATTTTTTACGAATCTTTGACCAAAAATAACAAAATTGCCCTAAACAGTTATATTTCCAATTTTGTCGTAATTTCAACAATTAGAAGGATAACACCCTTGCAAACATCCAATCTAAATTTGAGAGCAATTGGGCTAGCGGTTTCAGAGAAGAAGAAATTTTACTTAAAATGAGAAAAATAACCAAAAAATTCAGCAAAAATATAAAATTCAAGATATCTTCACGATATTCATCAAACTGATTTGGATCAACCTTAGTAACCTGTATACCAAATATCAAAGCTATCAGATTAATTATTCTTGAATAAAAAAAATCTTGACCAAAAATTCGGAAAATTGCCCCAAAATTACAAATATAAAAATTTCAATTCAATTTGTATACACTTGACTGATGTCATCCTGAGGAACATGTATACCAACTTTCAGAGCAATCAGATGAATGGTTTCAGAGTTAAACATTTTTTTACTAAAAACTGAAAAAATTACCTGAAAAATAGGAACATGCAAATTTCATCCTAAATTTTACACACCTGCTTTAGAATACCTAAAGGAACCTGCACACCAAGTTTCAACCCTATCTGGCCAACGGTTACAGAGTTTAACAATTTGCAGGGTTTTTCCTTTTTTCCCCCTCATTTGCATATTTTTGACACTGACAAGTTCATTTGAAGAAATTCACATCTCCACCCCTAGGTGCACCTGTACACCAAATACTAAGACAGTAGGTTCTGCCGTTTAGCTGTTTTTGATGTGGACGGACATACATACATACATACATACATACATACATACATACATACATGCGTACATACATACATACATACAGACATGCAAATGGGATGCAAATGAACTGATTCAGCTTATACGATTACCTCACATTGGTATACCAAATGTGAGCTAAAAATGCAGTATTTCCTGCACATATACATCCTGATCATAAAAGAAGCAAGCATGCCATTTACCGTTAGATGCACAACACACGATAGCCTACATTTTGTTGTTGTAACCTTTATTTTCTCTGTCACATGATTAGTTTTTGAAAATGGCAGGAAATCTAAAATGATGTTAAAATATTTGAATTTACATGCAACTTTCCACACTTATGACAGTGTTATACACCTTTTTCAGTCTTTAATAGGTCTTATTCAAAGAAAACTCTTGGAAAACTCAGGATATTTTGAGCTCGGTTTATTATGCATTCACAGCTATTGGGGCTTCAACGATTGTTTTTAACAATGCATGGTCTAGATAAGGTGCTACAGAATGGTATAAGCTGAAAACAAGTCCCATATTGTCTCTTTCAAAACCAATTATTAGGAAGAATTTTAGATCTCTTTTATTTTATTTGTAACTGTTTGGACATTGTATGTGTTTCTTTTAATATTTTGAAGCTAATGTATTTTAGATTTTTTAATTTTGAGGGCCTTGGAGCCTCAGTGCATCTGCCCAATATTTAGTCCACCTGTCTCCTTTATCCTGTCAGTCCTGTACAAGCAGTCTACCACTTATTTTCATGAACATGGCATGGTATGTCAGTAAAAATCATATTTACAGCACTGTACTATCTCTGTTTTCAGGCAGCTTCAAATCTTCAATTTTTGTGAAACCGGAACGTATGGGCTATGTTACGCCTCAGAGGTTTTAACCGACTTTGACCAGATGAACTTGGCAGGATAAGGGTTTTGGAGCTAATTATTAACAGCCTAAATCCGTGGTTCTCATATTAGTATGACTCTTCTCTGCATCATGCAGTTTCAATCTTTTCAATCTTAACCACATTCACATAACATTCCCACTGCTGATTACACTCGGCAACTTACAGATCTTTAGAGCAATATTGGTGTCTAAAACGACATACATGAATGGGAACGTCACCTACCTGCTGGAGGGATGGGTGCCTTTTCACCTTAAAACAAAAAAAAGAGATGATAGGTGTCAGTAAAAGAAATCACAGACCCTGAAAAAAGATACTTTTCTCTTACTTCAGAAGTCTGACTGTCATTGTGTTGGAAAATGCAAGTCTTTCAGTATTTCTAAAAGCTACATTAAAGGGACAAAGTCGGCCATTTTTCATGAATTTTTGTTTGATAAGAGATACTACTTATATTGTTTGACATGCTGAAAGATACTGAATGAATGGGTGACTATGCATATATTCGACCCTGGTTTCAGACAAGTTAAATGAAACCATCACAAAAATGAATTAAAGGTCATCATTATTAATTCATTTTCGCGATGGTTTCATGTATCGTGTCTAAAACCGGGGTTGAATATATGCATGGTCACCCATTTATTCAGTATCTTTCAACATGTCAAACAATATAAGTAGTATCTCGTATGATCAAACAAAATTCATGAAAAATGGCCGATTTTGTCCCTTTAATGCTGCTTGTGAAAGCTAGATGATAAAAAATTAGTCTGGCATCTCAACGTCGTCTTTTCGGTCCACACTCAATTTAGTCGTGAGGTCCACTTTTAACGACGTAGAATGCAAAACTGCTCATTTACATGTGAATGGGTTTCAGCAGAGACCATGATGTCACTGGCATCCCTTTGAAAGTCAATCAGTTAAAATTAACTCTCATGTGACTAATTATGTTCAGGTTGGATCTACAGAATAAATATAATGTGCAACACCCATAGGCCAATCATCAAAGGACCATTATGTGACTGATTGATTTCAAAGGGATGCAGTGACATTATGGTGTCTCCTGGAGCTCATTCGCATTTAGATTAGCAGTTTTGCATTAAAAGTGGACCTCGCGACGACACGAAGTATGGACGAAGGCCGAAAGATGATGTCGAGATGATAGACAATAAGAAGTAATTAAAACAAGCATTAAATTTGCAAATGCTGAAAAACTGCGGTATTTTCCAGCAGTACCCCAAACAATGACAATCAGACTTTTGGATCCAGACTGGGTGACTTTTAGGTTTTGGGTGAGAGCAGTCAAAGATGGGAAAAACAATTGTACATAGCAAATAAAAAAGGGATTTTGCAGCTGAAGAGCTTTTTTTGAAAGGAAAACTTTCATATGAAGTTCAATTAACAAATCACCGAATTATGGGAAAAAGGTCACAGTACACGACCTGAAAAAAATTGTTAAATTTTAAAGTGCCCCCCAAAACGACACATCAACATTCTGACCACCCCTCTTTCATAATCTAATGATCCATCTCAAATTTCATCTCCAGTATTGTTCCAATGGTACCATTCAAAAATCTAACGTGCTGTCAGAGCAAAACATGACATCTCCTTCATACCTGTCGATCAATAAGATAAATTAAGGAGATTCACATGACAATATACAGATGATATATACCGTACATATATATATATCAAATATATATATGTATTTTGCCCTTTCTCTGTGCATCTCACAATGAAATACTTGTAGACCAGAGGTTTCAATAGTTCTATTTTTCAAACAGTGAGTGAAGCTAAATTGTACCGAGTATGTGACAGGAAAGCCAGTGTGATTAAAACGGGCCCCAAGAAATATTTTCCTTTTTTTGAAGTTTAGGTAATGATGTGATGTGAAGTCACCGATAAATCATGTGAACCAAATTATTGAGCACAGTGGTGTTGAATTAACCCTTAAAGCACCAAAGTCTATTTTTGTCACCTTTAAAAAATTTACCCTAGTCAATTTTTGTCAGATATTTGCCTAACTTTTGATAAACAAGTCATCGTTGATGACACAGTCCCCACTTGTTAATGGGTGCTTTGATTACAGGTCCTCAGAGAGGATAGAGTCCTCTTCATTAATTAGGTCTGTGATAAAAATACTTTTGAATAAATTCGCTTGATACATGTCTGAGTTGTAGTTCAGGACATGAAAAAAATCGTAATAAAATGGCCACATGGTGGCCATAATGGATCGAATCACAAAACAAATCAATGTGCATATGTATGACATACGGTAGGTCAATGTCCTTGTACCAACTTTGAATAAAATCAGTTGAAACATGCCTGAATTATGGCTCTGTTCATGAAAAAATCGTAATAAAATGGCCGCCTGGCAGCCATATTAGATCGTATCACAAAACAAATCGACATGCATCTGTATGACATATGAAGTAATCCTTGTACCAAGTTTGAATGAAATCGCTTCGGGCTTCTCTGAGATATCTGCGTGAACGGACGGACGGACGCATGGACGCACGCACGCACGCACGCACACACGCACGGACACGACCAAACCTATAAGTCCCCCCGGACGGTGTCCGTGGGGACTAAAAACTGTAGCAAATGAAATGTGATGCCCATTTTGTCCAAAATTATCAAAAACATTTCAGAAACATTCATAAAAATTGGTGAAAGGTTGCACAAACATTTTGGCGGGAAAAATTACAACACCCAAAGGGTTAAAAGCTCAGTTCATATGAGCTACAAGATGTGTAAGAATTTCAATTACACATAGTAATTTGAAAACTTGCATAATAAATTCTTGCATTTCTAAGATATAACGAAGCTGCTTTGGTCCCGATTAAATACAAAATGAACGAGTATTCTGGAAATTTTGACGGTGTCAATGGAAACCATGGCGACATACTGAAATGTACATAATCTGTGTGTTATAAATTTCTCTCTTCGGGAATCATTATCAGGGCTTCATTGCTGTCATCCATACATTAATAGGAACATTGAATGATTGAGTGATGATGAACGAAAATATTGGCTGCAATCCGGTGAGACACTGAAATCGGGAATGGATAATTACATCCCAGAGGATTCCTTTGTCATTCAAATGTTATTATCCATTAGTTTGTCACGACGAGCAACGCATAACACCTTCTATCAATCAGCACAGGATTGGGAAGTTATATCACAGATAATACGACTGATTAAAATCTGATGCAACTTTGAAATTGCAGTCGATGCAATTGCTGTGAAGCAAGCATTAATTACTGCCAAGTATGCATGTAAGAGTCAAGTATCTAGATACTGTCCTAGGATTGATAACATCAACTTTCAAAAGATGATACAGTGATGAACAACTTTGAGTCTAAAGTGGATCTAAGTGTCTGCATTTTAAGATAGTGGCAAACATGAAATCTGAGATTAGCTTATGTCATATTCACAGAAGAATTACACTTCGACACTGGGAATTTCAGCCAAAAAGCTATTTCAGAAATCAATTGAGGATCTGCATTTGTATGGTAAAAAGGCATATCTTTTACTATTACAGTATTATCATAGGCACTTTCAGTGGTATCTATAATTATTGATACGCATTCCAAATCAACTAGTAGTGCGTAATTCCTGTTTATGCATAATGGAAATACAGTCAAAACCGAATGTAGCAAACCTCTCAGCAGTATTGTTGATAACAACCGGCAAAATCTCCTCAATGAACTTCAAGAGCTGGATCGCAAACATATTTAAACTTCATAATTTACACAAATTAGCATCAAACTAGGCCAAGGAACCTCCTTCACAAATTTGAAAGATGCATATACAACAAGTCATCGTTGATGACACAGTCCCCACTTGTTAATGGGTACTTTGATTACAGGTCCTCAGAGAGGATAGAGTCCTCTTCATTAGGTCTGTGATAAAAATACTTTTGAATAGATTCATTTGATATATGTCTGAGTTGTAGTTCAGGACATGACAAAATCGTAATAAAATGGCCGCCTGGCGACCATATTGGATCGTATCACAAAACAAATTGAAGTGCATATGTATGACATAGGTCAATGTCCTTGTACCAACTTTGATTAAAACCGGTTGAGATATGCCTGAGTTATGGCTTTGTACATGAAAAAATCATAACAAAATAGCCGCACAGTAGCCATATTGGATCGTATAACAAAACAAATTAACGTGCATATGAATGACATTGGTCAATCTTTTTGTACCAACTTTGAATAAATTCGCTTGATACATGTCTGAGTTATGGTTCTGGACATGAAAAAACGTAATAAAATGGCCACACGGCGGCCATATTGGATCGTACCTTAAAACAAATCAATGTGCATGTGTATGACATAGGTCAATGTCCTTGTACCAAGTTTGAATAAAATCGGTTGAGATATGCCTGAGTTATGGCTCTGTACATGAAAAAAATCATAACAAAATGGCCGCCATATTGGATCGTATCACCCAAAACATTGAAGTGCATATCTATGACATTGGTCAATGTCCTTGTACCATCTTTGAATACAATCAGTTGAACCATGCCTGAGTTATGGCTCTGTACATGAAAAAATTGTAATAAAATGGCCGCCTGGCAGCCATATTGGATCATATCACAAAAACAAATCGACGTGCATCTGTATGACATATGAAGTAATCCTTGTACCAAGTTTGAATGAAATCGCTGCAGGCATCTCTGAGATATCTGCGTGAACGGACGCACGGATGGACGCACGCACTGACGCACGCACGCACGCACGGACATGACCAAACCTATAAGTCCCCCCGGACGGTGTCCATGGGGACTAACAAGCACTTATGAAGATAACTGTCTTAATCATAAATGTAAAATAAATTATATTGGCCCAGAATATTTGCATAATCAAATTTCATGACAATTTTGACCAATGTGAATGATCTCATCTCTGAGAAAAATATGAAGCAACTTTGATAACTATCAGTCTACTGTTTTGCAAAACAAAAGGTGTTTTGACTGAACAGCAGGCAATTTGCCTGTAAATTTCGAATTTTGCAATTGTACTTTAAAAAATTGAATGACAGCGTCCTACAGAACAAAAAAAAAGTATTAAAAGCTATCTGAAAGTGACTACAGGAAAAATAAAGTTTAAATTAATGAAATACGAAGAAATGTTCTAAAAAAGTTACATATGCAAATTTACCTAATTTGAATATATGCAAATTTCCAAAATTTGAATGAACCTGAGTAAGGGCATTCCAAGGAATATATGTAGGAAAATGTTAAACAAACTGAACCTGAAGTTCTTAAGTGTTTCATTGTTATCATTTTCAAATTTTCTGAGCTCACTTGCATATTTTGGGGATTTATAATGATCATTGGCCAGAAAAGCAAATATACAAATCATTAAGTGC
Organism: Ptychodera flava; assembly: GCA_001465055.1. Lineage (NCBI taxonomy): Eukaryota > Metazoa > Hemichordata > Enteropneusta > Ptychoderidae > Ptychodera > Ptychodera flava. The sequence continues at coordinate 132,910 of LD342769.1, forward strand.
ATGTACATTTACACCATAGATTGAGGTGATACATGCTGTGATGGAGGGACATATATACAACTGTTACGTAAGATATTCTGACATACATTGTAAACATATTTCTCACTTCTATTTTAATCCACTTCAGTTGAATTTTTAAGGAGAAGGAACTTTGAATACTTTACGGACAATTTTCTGTGGCATTTTGTTGAATTGCTATAGACTTTTTATGGCCCATGTCAAGATGCCTGTACTTTGAGTGCGACGTTTCACAACACCCTTGTATTTCTATGGAAGTTGATAAATTTTGATGGAGAATGTGAATAACAATGTCACTGACATAATATTGCCACTGAAAAAAGACAATTTCTATGAAATATTTGAACAAAGTACATGTAAAGTGACACACGTGCGAGCAGATCACCCAATGCTCTAATTCTGGACTTTGCCCTGTACAGATGAAAATATTTGATGACCTGTGAATCATAAACGTGTCATAAATACGGCAATTCATACACTACATGTGCAGATAAGTGAATGCAGTTTCCATAAATTATGAATAAAGCAAACAATTGTAAATTTTACATGACAGAATGTGATGTGTAACAAGGAGTGCATTCATGCCTGCAGTAGTGTCTCACTCACATATTTACCCTTTTCAAACCCATGCTTTGGGGCAACTCTGCTGTTTTCTGATACTTTAGATGGCGTTACATCTATACTTGAAGTAAATCTACGGGATGAAAGGGCAGTAAACTCCATGACTGTGACAAACAGTCGATGAAAACCTGAGCTGAAAAAATTTGATTGATAAAAGAGAGACTGTGAATATTGCAAATAAACAGCACTGTTTCTCATCCAAATTCTCATACAAAAAACAATGTACAATGACAGAGTTTGTGATTTTCCCTTTCTTGAGCTACCGAAATCAAACTATCCGCATGAAAAACAACTAAAATAGACTCCTTGAAATATGCAAGTTATTCCATTCCCACACCCAGAAAGATGACAATGATAAGTTCACAGATCGGAGGCGAAGACAATTTCCTCAATTTTGGCCTTAGGGAGCACCTTCCGATAATTAATTAGTTTGCGGAGTTTGATTATCAGTGACACTGGGTTATTACAATTATCATGATGAGTCTTTGCATAAATGCTTGTGGAAACTGAGCAATTTGGAAGCATTATCTTTCTCTCACAAGTCCTTGCATAATAACTGCTTAATTTGACTTTCACAGTCCTGATGAAGAATTATCTGAAATATGTAAATTGCAACAACTGATTTGTCTCAGTGAAACATACGTCCATTCACTTCTGTCCTCGATAAATCTACGTACAATATTACCTACATCGCACCATGGACTGACTTAACTATTTATTCTGCAATGCCAGCGCTGACAACGTAAAGCACATTTTCCAGGATCTTCAAGGCGAATATGACATTGAGATGACAAATTATGTTAATGAAAATATTTGACAGTTATAGTGCACATTACTTTAAATTATTCAAAAGGCCATTGTACTTACTCTAATAGAAATTTTTAACACTTACTATATCGTAATAATATCACAATTTTTTACAAGCTGCTGTGCAAAATTATAAATCTAAGTGTTATTTTACCACACACTGGGAAATACACATAATGAATTGAATATTAAATATTCACAGTAAAGCTTCGCATGAAATTAACCTATTTTGGTGCATTCATGTAAAGCCAATATTTCAAATAGACAACAAAAAATTAATAAATGTGAAATACTGCTTCCTAGAAATTTCATTTTTAGCAGACGATCACTCACTAGTTCCAAACTATACATAATACGTGTCAAAACAAAATATGCCGATTATAAAAATTGTAATTTCTAAAACCGAGAAGAGTCTTGTCTAGACCCAGGTAAAATGCTTGGTTGAACATGTCAATACCAACAATCCCATTACATGAAGTGTAATATATTGGCAATAAATTCATGTACCTGTCATTGACTCGAAACCATTCCGTGTGACACTGTACCCTTTACACTTTAACAAGCACATGCATACAATTGTGTCCGTTGAAAGAACAAGAATAATGAACACGGCTTGCATGGTTTGCTTTGGAATTTAAATGCTAACTGAAAGTGTATCAATCAATGGCTATATTTCATTACCCGCTTATTTGTCTTTCAGGTGTTTAGCGTTGTTTATTTTTTATTGCCACTAAGCCTGGCCAGAGTGCTCTAACAGCATGTCATACCGGTATGTGGGTCAATAATTGATATACAACCTACACTTGTGCCATAATCCTGGGGAATGAAGTGCTCTACAACGGTAGAAATATTTGAATTCTGACTTTACTTTATTACTGATAACAGTTACTACATATTTTATTCCTACATCTTTTTAGATAATATAGGTATATATAATCAACACCTTGGACAATATGCATGTATGTATACATGAACACATCAATGGACCTAAAGCTCCGAGTCTTGTTGTATTGAAACCTTTATATTTCATGCGAGTAACAATGTCTCACAATTGAGTTCATGGGACTTTTATAACCTGCTTGAAATTTCCCTCTTTCTCTGCAGTCATGTGGGTTTTTTTTTAAACACATTTCAAGTGTGAATGAATGGCTGGGGTATTTGAAGGTCAAGCTGGATTAGCAAAGTAATCACCGTGACAAAATCACTTTACCTTGCACTCCTGGGTAAGGCGGCGGTGGCGGGTCACTGGCCATCTTGAGTCTGTCAGTCTCTGGAAAGCAGATACAAGAGGGAACAGTACTTGAAATACTTATATTTACACACACTGCAATAATTTATACAAGCATCTGTTCAGAACAAACATATTTTGACATCCATAACAACAGACTGCAGCGCTGTATGCGCACAACAGAGTCAGAGTGTACAGTCATCAAATGCTGGCATTGGGCAATAAAACCGATGATGTCATGACAACAGATTTACTTCTGGTATGATGCATTGTGGGAATACATTGGTGACATCAGACATGCTGTTTTGATCATGCAGAGTTCAGTAACCCTTTCAGTTCTGATTTTATTCTGTAAATCAAAAGACACCTGTATATAAAGTGAATTGTTGCCAGGAAAAACTGATCAAGCTCCAGGACAGTACAATATGCTAGCTTGGTCCACCCGTTGCAATACATGTATCATAAGTCCATAGGATACAAGAATATATTCACAGTATTTTAATTTCTTATGAAAAGTGTGCATGCCACAAAATCAGTCTGATAATGAAGATTGAAGACTGCACACTCGTCTCAAGGTGACCAATGAAATGTGTCCTCTACAAAATTTGGGTTCAAAATGTTTTGTTTGGCAAAATTTTACAGCCTTGTATATTGATAATTACAGTACCAATGATCTGCACCTACCTATATACCCATACCGTATTACGCTCTCTCTCTCTATAATCACAACAATATTCACAAAATTTAATAGTCGCGCCAGCGGCTTACTGACTACGCATGCGCTTATTCATAATATACTATGCGAGTAACCGGAAGTATACCCTTCTTTCGTGGGCGCCGCCATGTTTTTTTTTGAGTACTCATAAATAAACAAATACGAAACAAATTATTATTATATAACATGCCATTTATAAAATATACCTCTTTTATTAGCCAGTAAATGTTATTATGCACCTTGTCACTGATACAGAATATCGTTAATATAGATAAAGGGAGAAAACAGTCGCGCATATGAACGGTGGCATACGCAAAGAATGCTGGGATTGAATTTTAGAAAAGCGCCCCCAGTGTCAATAATTAAATTCAAAAATTGCCAGTTTTTAGACGGAACGCTATAGTTTTCAGCTTGCAAGTGGAAGTTGGGCAGTGCAGTTACTATTGCAATGATAATGATTGCATGATACGTCCCTTGTTTAACGCAATAGGCTGTTATCAATGTAAAACTTGCCAATTTTTGTCCAAAATTTTTACACGTTACAGAAAATCTATAGGCCTACCTGCACTGCTGCAGGGTTTGACGTCCGCGCGTATACGTACGTGAACTGCTTTCATCAGAGGGAAACTGGGCATAGTTGTCATATATACGTTTATGAAGTAACAATTAATTACATTTTATCATGAATCAATACAAATAACATTGCCAATCTTAACCCCTGGCGCGACACCAAGGGCTGAGCCCTGTATAATATTAGTTTCTTATCATGTCTTATAATCTATTAGGGCAACACTGGTCACTTTTCAATGAAATTTGTCAAAACTGAGACTAAATACATTCTTGCTTGATTTCAGTCATCAGGTTATCATCAATAATAGATGTAATGTATTACACCATGTCTGAACTGTAGAATGTGTGTTTAATAATAAAAAATCAAGTTTGAAACTGGTCATCATGTATGATTGTAATACCTGTATGTAAATTATAAGGAAGTTAATATAAGTAAATCAAACATGATGTTGCTGATCAGGTTAAGTCGAATTTTTGTAAAATTTTATGTAAAATGTCCAAAGGCTAATTGTTTTATACTACTTTTATTTTAATTAACACACAAATGTCAAATATTACAATAAATTGCTGTGTGGAAACACAGCTCACTATGGTTTGTTTGTGCCAGAGATTGCAGCACTGCATAATTGAGTTGATAACAAATTGAAATCTGACTCTTTTGTAAACCATGTTTATTTTGCCTGAATGAAACAGTCAAGCGCTTTCGGAAGGCATTTTCCTGGCAAAACGTTCCATGAACATGTGAGTGACTGATTAAACAAGAGCAAACAGATCGGATTGCTCTTTATGGAATCAATTAATAATGTTTACAATGTTGACCAAAATACTCGAAAGGTGGAAATTCGTTGCAGATACCAATGGTTTATTAGTTCAACCATATTTGAAAACTGGCTCACGCGCACACACAGACACAGACACAGACACAGACACACACATACACACACAACACAAAGGAGGCTTTGATGGGAACTTAATTATTGTGAGATCCACATATAAAGCACACGTTTTGTGCAGTGTTTCATCTCCACAGCACAGTGGTTCATGCCTCCCTTGCAGGGCCAGATTGCAATTATTGATCACGATGATTAAATCTACAATTCGCAGAAATTATTTGTTTCATTGTGACCTTTTTTATTTTTCCAGTTAAACTGGGGTGAGTTAACTGCCAAGTAATCATGTTCAGCCCCTAAAAATATGACAAAGCAAGCAGACTTGAAAACTATTCAACATATTATATTTTCAAATTAGGGCCAGTAATGCTAATGATTTTTTTCCTCATTTTTATTTTGTTTATCAAAGAATGTTGAAACACCCACTATTCAGCTTGTTAACTTGACGCGTAAATGCATTGTTATTGTTTACATCTGAATTCTAGTACGGACCAGAAGTCACTTTTCAACATAACAATGCATTTTTCACACGTACAAGCTGAGTTGACAAGCTGAACACTGTATATATCAACATACATTGGGGAGTAGAACAAGGAACTACGATTGACATTCTAAACCAAAATGGTGAAAAAATTATCAGAAGTTAGCATTACTGGCCCTTTAAGCAGGGGTATAGCATTATGTTGAAAGGAAATGTCATAATAACAAAACTATGAATGGATCAAACAGTTATTTATGTTGAGACATTAACTTTTAAAATGTACCTGCCTGGCTTTACATAGATATCAACAAGAGAATATGTGATTATTGGCCCTCAGACTGAACAACAAACAGGTAAACAAACAAACAAACAAAGTACAGATAAATAAAATATGCAATATTTACATGTTAATACAATAGACAAGAATACAATCTCAGTACGACATGGTAAATTCTCCTACAGCCAAGTGTTGAAGGAGCGCTTCAACTGATATCTACACTGAATTTTTAATGCCTTGGTCAGCACAATTAAGGACCAATGCAGTGTTGCGGCCAGGACGTGTCCTTGCGACAATGTCCCCAAAATCAAACCTGTTGTCCCGCATTCTCACATACTGTGGGTAACCTTGGGTGCACTCATGAGTCAACTGTGTTGGGCCACAAGGCACCAGTGGGCTGGTTAGTCTACTAGATCAATTGATTTTCTGCTAGAGCTATCGATCCCATAGTCGATATGCCCGCCACTGCAACCGTGGGTGTAGTCTGTAAAGTAATATCTGATACTGACGATGACCTTTGTTTTGCATGATTATTTTGAGGCTTATATTTCTATACTTTCCGAGCTACGATTATAAGTAACAAAAACGCCACACTTGATTTTATAACTTGCTTGTAGTCCGACGTGACTGAGCTCTCTGAATGGCGGCAGATACAAACATACTAGCTGCTACAATTGCCTGAAATTTAAGCATCGTGAAGCTTGGTTTTGTTTTGTGGAACCAAGTTGTTAGAAAATAGTACAAATTTTATTAACAACTGACGCATGTTGTCCCCAAAATGTGTCCCCAAGAATAAACTGTAGGGGGACAAAGTGTCCCCTGGCTTAGAATTCCTGGCTGCAACACTGCCAATGTCGCAAGAGCAGCTATCGATGATCTGAGTGCCATGGCCTCAAGAAACTATTTTCATCATTATACAGTGGATTTCAAATTGGTGTACTCTGCTTGTAAGACAGACACATTGTATGTAAAATGTAAACGATATAGCTTAGGTATCGCCACACATTTCAAAAGTCACTGACTTACTGAATAGTTACATCATGGGGCAACTGTCTGGATCAATGGCTGAATGTGAACAGTTGGTTATTGGGTCTAAAATGCAGAAGCCTTTACAATTACAGAGAGAAAGTTAAACGATGTTTTCTCAGCGAAAAACTATCGTACACACACAGAATGTGGCAGCGAATTGAAAAACTCACTGTATTTATTGCTAGAATATCCTAGCAAGCATACTTTGTACATGTCAAATGACAATTAACAATGGAAAATGTGCATAGACCAGCAACATGTACAGCTACAGTGTGTTGTTACTGATGGTCAATCTGCATCTGACATCACTGAAACACGGCTGCAGGTGAATAAGAGATTGTTTGTTATTGGATAAAGGAACATTACCCACAGGGTAATATTTACAGATAATAAATTTAATGAGTGAAATTTATAACTACAGCTTTTCCTATACAGCTGAAATGTTATCTATGATGGGAAGTCAAGGCAATCAATCTTTTGGATCTACACTCAATAAATTGACTTTTATTGCACAAACATCAGTGACTCAGTCTATCCTACCATAATTCCAAACATTTAAGCAATAAAATAACGTACCACACTCAGCATGGATGTACCATGAGATTTTGACCAGTTCAAAACATCTTTGCACAAGTGATAGCAAGTGCATAGAGTGACCAGTCAAAACTGAGTGTACAACCAATTTTGTTAATTTTTCTGTAATTTTTTGACGATATTGGACCAAATAAACATCACATTTTATTGGCTTCAGATCTTTATCAAAATTTTTAGCAAAATTAGACAAAAATTGACTGCTGTATATTTTGTTGTGGGCAACAAAAATTGACTTTGGTGCTCTAAGGGTTAATTTGTTGCTGCAGTTCCGTAGCCCACAACTTTCCATGACGAATTTGTGTGGTGCAGAAAGAAGGGCCTCTAAAATTCCCAACCAATCAAAATCATCGTGGAAAGTTGCCGGCTATAGGCTATGGAATACATAGCACAATAAATTACCCACAATGCTGTTTGATTTGTACCAACGACATTAGTTTTCTTATAACTTTTTCAGTTCTGCATAAAAGCAATAATGTAAAGTCTCAAGGTAATTGATTAATTATATTTATTAAAAGTACGTTGAAATATTGTGGTATAAATTTCAAAGAAACCGTTAAATACCCATAAAAGTCACATTCTGCAGGTACTACAAATGTAACAGTTTTAGGAAGCAAGTTATGACCAACTGAAGAGGTCATTGTCTGAAAATAAGTTAGCATGTAAATTTTCTTTTTCTATTCTATTTGAAAAAAATCAATATCCTTTTGTTTGGTAAAAGAGGTGCAACTAGTCTCCCTACTTTCCATCACTTTATTCTGTATGGCTGAGGATACAATCAGTGGAACATTTACAAAAATGCTATCTCCTCTCTCAATCAAGCACGATTTTCCTAATCCTTTAAAATGGGAATTGAGAAGAAAGGTGTTTTTAAAAGTACGTTTTCAGAATTTTTACAACTGGTCCAGGAATTTGTCTACACATGGGAGACATGGTAGACTTCACAGGGGAATCTACATTGGTACAAATCATGATGTATTATGGGAAATCTCTGGTACTGTGGAATAGCCCTAGGGCCCTGAGAACGATGCTGTGTGTTCCCGTCTGTCCACTAACGGTGGCAGGCCGTATAACTCGGGGAACACACAGCATCGTACGCAGGGCTAGCTATGGAACTGCAACAAGGCCATTTGCTTGTAGCTGGTAGTGTACACAACGCGTTACGCTAGCTACAAAAGCTTATGAATGACGCAGATAGCAGCGCTTGTTGCAGTTCGTACAGATCGATATAAAAGAGATTTGTTTACATCCATGTTCAGATGATGTGAAAGAATATACCTGTTCAGTGTTTGTACCCAAATCCTGTAGGTCGTCTGTAAATTACGGTTTTGGTCACTGAGTTGCAACTTGACCCAATTGCAAGAGTAAACAGAAACCTTTCACGCAGATTCTGTGGGCCGGGCAATGTCAAACATCACATACATCATGTACATTAAACATAGTGTTTGCCGCAAAAGCCTCTGTTACGTATTTCCGGTCTGTCAAGTGCCAGCGAAAGTAAAATTGAATTTAGATTCGCTTCGGAGGAACTGACATTATAATCGATTGAAGGTGACTTCATTCGTCGCGAAAGAAGTCTCACGCGACACATCCCTCAGATGAAACATCAACGTCAATTTAAGATTTGAGAAATGTCTCCATCTATCCTATCTTCTATCGATATAAAAGCATCTAGTTGTGAATAAAGAGCTGAATCTGTTTCACTTTCACTCCCGATACGACAGGCCGCACAAAAGGGCAGAACTATTTGGATTTAAGGGGGGATGGAGGAAAGTGTCGGAACATTTTTTTTACATCACTGTGACTGCATTTTTTTCTGTTGTCCAGCATCAAATGATTTTGCCAGATGCAGAAATAAAACAATTTTTACTCGGTTACCTACTTGTTTGTGACGTATGGATACCTATAGGCTAGGCCAATATCAGTGGGTCACAAGTGTTCTATTAAAAATTACTTGTAGAGTTCTGTGTAGGCAGCATTTTAGTAGAAGTTTACAATCCTCATTTTTGCTATTTCAATTTTTTGTACAAATTATAGGATAACCAATAATATTGAAGAACGAGGAGCCGTATTAAGGTAGTATGGGCCTCGAAATTGAAAGATTTAAACTTTTGCTCAAACTTCCTTAAATGAAACATCCCTGTTTTAACTCTATGAAGAAAAAGTAGAATTTCCTATTCTCCAAAAATTAAGGCGTTGAGTTTTTCTTACTCAAATGGTTTCAAAATGGGCCCCCACAAGTGGTAGATCAGAAAAGAATTGTGGAAGTTTGAGTCCAAATACTATAGGGGCCTATCTGTCCCCGAGGCGCAAAATGTAGGTCTACAGTGCAAACAATTTCCAGATAACACTACGATCGATGATGTAATGTTCAATTCCGTCAAGTAAAGCTTTTCTGGGAGCAGTGGTGTCCTATTAAACGTCCGATGGCAGGGGGAACGCTATTTTACTGTTAGCTATTCAATGAGTAATAGGCCTACAGTTACAGTTCCTCCGCAGCTGATCGAAGACACATGAGACATGCGAGCATTTGCATACTCTTATTCCGTATTATTTTGTTGGCTCCATTTAAAACAAATCTTCATATCGAAATATGAAAAGAAACACACCGGCTCAGCCAATGAATTATGTTTCCTAAAGTTGTTTTTTTTTAATCATAACGGCCACTCTAAAGAGCTAATGGTCCATCCCTTACCGGTTTATGACCGAATGCATGCCGGGTGGGGCAAATTATGTAAATCACAAGGGCATCATATCCGCATGCGCACAAATGATAACCGCCATTTTCGAAATTAAAAACAAGACGTCCGACATAGTAGAACCACGGCCATTGATATCGACAAGGTGCTACATTTCCCCTCATAAATATAGTTTCGCCGAACTTATGGAGTCGCTGATCAAAATGGATGACGATATTGAGCAGGAGCGGGCTGCTTTTTCGATGAACCTGGAGGCTAATAGACTCGCCACTTTCAAAGATTGGCCGTGCGACGAAAATTGCAATTGCACTCCCGACAAGGTTTGTGTTTGTCACTGTCTCAGTGTCTGTATGAAACATAATACATTTCAAATTCACTTTATAAACTAAAAAAAATTGTGATTGTAAACTTAATTACCGTTACACTATGACCTAGTCAGCTTGTCAGTGAGGGCTACCACTTGCTTTCCGGGCCATGGTATGATTTGAAAATGATACTACTCTACCAACCATGTATAACAATCACAGTCGCTCGAGAGCTATTCAGCTCTGGGACTATTCGCCTCATAGACGAGTATACAGAAGCACAGTCGTTTGGAGAGCTATTCAGCGCTGGGACTATTCGCCCCATAGACGAGTGTGCAGAAGCGAGAAATACCCCAAGTCTGGAAACAGAATGGCTATAAAAACCACGCCATGTCACATTCCGTGTCCGATTTCACTGTGAAAATTAACAAGTTCATCTATCATGCAACCGTTGATCACTCCCTATCATTCTAAAATTTCATACCTGATACTTTATCTGATTCAAAAACGCTCGTTTCGTGTAATTTTCGGCCGAATTCGACGGACACCTCGCCAAAACCTGGGGGTGAGCAACATTCCGGTCACCTCTTGGGTCCCTCCACTTTACTGACGTTGGCGCCGCCTACCCATGAGGGATGACTGGAATGTTGCTCACGCTTATGTTTTGGCCAGGTTTATCTCGAACTCAGCCGAAAATCACAGGAAATGAGCATTTTGTAAGCAGATGAAGTATCAGGTATGAATTTTCGTGTGATTTTCGGCCGAGTTCAGAAGACACGTCGCCAAAACATAAGGCATGAACAACCTTCCAGTCACCCCTCATGGGTACGCGGCGCTAACGTCAGTAAAGTAGAGGTGCCCAACGTCCACTGTGAGGTGACCGGAATGTTGCTCACGCTTATGTTTTAGCGACGTGTCTGTCGAATTCGGCCGAAAATCACACAAAACGAGCGTTTGTGAAGCAAATCAAGTACCAGGTATGAATTTTGAGAATGCTAGGGAATGGTCGACGGTTACATGATAGATGAACTTGCTACTTTTCACGGTAAAATCGAACGTCGAAGATGACATGGTGGCACAATCCCTATACGAAATAGCCATTTCATTTCCAGACTTGGGGTATTTCTCGCTTCTGCACACTCGTCTATGGGGCGAATAGTCCCAGTGCTGAATAGCTCTCCAAACGACTGTGACAGAAGCGAGAAATACCCCAAGTCAGGAAATGAAATGGCTATTTCGTATAGGGATTGTGCCACCATGTCATCTTCGACGTTCGATTTTACCGTGAAAAGTAGCAAGTTCATCTATCATGTAACCGTCGACCGTTCCCTATCATTCTCAAAATTCATACCTGGTACTTGATTTGCTTCACAAACGCTCGTTTCGTGTGATTTTCGGCCGAATTCGACGGACACGTCGCTAAAACATAAGCGTGAGCAACATTCCGGTCACCTTACAGTGGACGTTGGGCACCTTCACTTTACTGACGTTAGCGCCGCGTACACATGAGGGGTGACTGGAAGGTTGTTCATGCCTTATGTTTTGGCGACGTGTCTTCTGAACTGGGCCGAAAATCACACGAAAATTCATACCTGATACTTCATCTGCTTACAAAATGCTCATTTCCTGTGATTTTCCGCCGAGTTCGAGAGACACCTGGCCAAAACATAAGCGTGAGCAACATTCCAGTCATCCCTCATGGGTAGGCGGCGCCAACGTCAGTAAAGTGGAGGTACCCAAGAGGTGACCGGAATATTGCTCACCCCCAGGTTTTGGCGAGGTGTCCATCGAATTCGGCCGAAAATCACACGAAACAAGCGTTTTTGAATCAGATAAAGTATCAGGTATGAACTTTTAGAATGATAGGGAACGATCGACGGTTGCATGAAAGATGACCTTGCTAATTTTCACAGTGAAATCGGACACGGAATGTTACATGGCGCGGTTTTTATAGCCATTCTGTTTCCTGACTTGGGGTATTTCTCGCTTCTGTATACTCGTCTATGGGGCGATTAGTCCCAGAGCTGAATAGCTCTCGAGCGACTGTGATAACAATCTACAGCCACTGGTTTTGTACATCCATGCAGTGGGTAGCTGCAGTTGTGCAGCTCGAGGTTTTGCCTGTGTGTGGGTCGGACCTGGGACTAGTGTAGTTAGGTATATTCGTCCCAGATCGGACGGCAAATCCTCGAGCTACAGTACGTACAGCAGCTACTGGGATGAGATGTCGACCAGTTGTGAGTTTGGCAAGTGCATTGACACACTACAGTAGCTCAAGGTCTTGCCTGGGACATGGATGTACAAAAATAGATCTTTGTGTCTCTGTCTGTCTGTCTCTCTGTCTCTCTGTGGTGTGTGTGCGAATGATGTGCAGACTGGTTTCCATACTTACCCGGTCCAGTGAAACCCTTTGGTGTTTTCGACGTCAAAGTAGATGCCAAATATAAAATATCCATGCGCACACTGCTATTTTAACTTTCGTTAAAATCTGTTCGATGCTGGTCGATAATGGTAAAATTGTTTGAGAATGCCCTTCATGTAACTAAATGTCATATAACATTAACTGTGAAGAGGCATGTAATAAAAATATTATTGCCTGAATACATGGGTTTGTGTGCCCTCGCAGCAGGAGGAGACAATTTGCCCTTCTGGCCTCGGGCAAATTGTCACCTGCTCTCGGGGCGGGGCTCATAAACCGAAGCGCTCAGAGCAGATGTACTTCTTGAATAGATGAAGGTAGCAACTTCTTGATATTTAGGTAGTAGTTTTTTCATTTATGTATTTATGTATTCTTCAAAATAACTCCAAATGTAGAACAAATGCACAGTTTGGGCCACATATACCTGTAAATCTGCGGAATTTTAGCCTAGATTCTTTCCGTCCGCTTGCCTCCGTACCTCCGTCCCCACCACCGTCTAGTCTCGTGAGCAGTATTTCGAGCTGGAGTTGTAAAAACTGCTCATTTGAATGTCAATGGTCACCAACTGAGACCATGACGTCACCAGCGTCCCTTTCAAAGTCAATCACTGAAAATGACCCTCTCATGATTGGCCTATGACTTGGTTGGGCAGAGCTGCAGTGTTAACACAATTAACATATTTGACGTCATATTAATTAGCTCTGCCCAACCAAGTCATAGGCCAATCATGAGAGGGTCATTTTCAGTGATTGACTTTGAAAGGGACGCTGGTGACGTCATGGTCTCAGTTGGTGACCATTGACATTCAAATGAGCAGTTTTTACAACTCTAGCTCGAAATACTGCTCACCAGACTAGACGGTAGTGGGGACAGAGGTACGGAGGCAAGCAGACGGAAAGAATCTAGGCTAGCGGAATTTGTACCATTGAATTGATTTGGTCAAAGACCAAACTGAGTACAATTCTCAAAGATTGAATTCTTCTTGTGCGAATATGCAGTCATCAGATTCAACATTCTTGACAATGAGTGTAACATGGCATATTTAAAAGCAAAATGGAAATTTGTTAACTTGTAAAATGAAATCTAGATGAATAGAATGGAGAGCACGTATGTTGAACTGTGAAACGGAACTTTTTACAACTGTGAAATGATGAAGTAACAGGTCGAGTAGTAGAATGTAAAATAGAATGTAGAAAGACGCAGAAAGTTGAGTTGTAAAATTGAATATAGAAGAATAATACAGAAAGTTGAGAGAAATGTCGAGTTGTAAAGTTGGATTCAGAATAGTAAAAAAGAAAGTAGTAATTTTGGCATGGATTGGACACAACACAGAACTGCATGTACCATAAAATGCTCATCTGTTTCAGATTTTGAGTCTGAATTTCACTACATGTAATTCAGTACTTGCTTCTTACTGATTACCGGTAATAATGTGTGCTTTGTCAACAGATGGCAGCAGCAGGTTTCTTCCACTGCCCAACAGAAAACGAACCGGACCTTGTCAAGTGTTTTGTCTGCTTCAAAGAACTTGATGGCTGGGAGCCAGATGATGACCCATGGTAAGGTGACCTCTTAAGTGTCTATTGCCACATCAAAATTGCCATATTTACCCAGGGATGTTGAAAATAGCTAACAGTTTGCAAAGAACAACTGGCTGTCGGTGCTGGGTGTGAAAACATCAATTTAACGAAAAATAGCGACTCTTTGAACAATTTTAATGTGCCAACACACACTACATGTACTTACAACTGCCTAGCCACTGGTAAGCAACATCACTGTCATTGAACTCAGATTGGACACCTGATTTTGATAATGTTATCTGACATGAAATTGTTCAAGGGCAAAATCTAAATAATATGACACTGTATCAAATGACATTTTTACAATTAGGATACTTCAGAGACTACAGATTTTAGCCATCAAGGTTTTTTGTTGTGGGCAAATGTTACAAGGTTATCCAAGACATTTCAATGTCTCCCTTTCCAATAATAGAAGAGTTATAATAGGGTATTTGTGTTTCAAGATGACATTCTCCAAATAAATACACCGGCCAAAGCCTATGAAATCATATGGAACAATTAGACAATATTTCACACTGACCGGATCCTTTCCGCCATGGCTCATAATTTGTCGTTCATATAAATATTTGTTAGATTACTTTACATAAAAGTTTTGCTAAATAATAGATGCCACGACAGTAATGCGATTTCCACATACCTGTCATACTTGTTGGTAAACATACTTTCAGACTTGTCACACTCATTGCAAAGTCAGAAAAGATATCTGATGCCAAATTCAAAAGAGATGCCAATTCAACACAGTAATAGAAATTTAAAAGAGCCACTGTATTTTCCAGTCAGAAATACAGTTGACAAAGCTTTCATTGTTACCTTCCGTATCCAAGCAGTGAGCAAATTAATTCCATATTTTGGTTGTTCCCTAAACCATTATCAAGATAAAGTCCAGCGGTCCTACTGCCGTTGGTTGTTCCCCACCATCTTTAGTCCTTTAACCCTTTTTTCTATGAGACAGTATTGCTTCCCCATCTGCCAAGTCAGTTAAAAGCGTTATTGAGCAAACTGGGCTTGGACTGTTATAGCAGCTTTAGTCAGTAAAATCATATTTATAGCATCTAAGTTTTCAAAGGCCTTCAAATGTTCAATATGGTACATGTGCTCCACTACTTTTAACCAACTTGACCCAATTGTGAAGGTTACCGGTAATTGGTAATTTTCACAACCTCAACATGACCTTACATCCTTTTATTCTTATGGAATCTTGCATATAATAAATATTAAACTCAATAAACACAACTGTTAATGAAGCATTTTTCTCCCAGAAAAATGACAGTTAATTCTTAATCAGTGGCAGCAATGAGCATGTTACAGAATTCAACACAAATTGTTAACAGTCCCAAAGTGTGGAACTTGGATGGAGGATTCATACCAGAAAATATTTCGGGATCTGATAGGTCTGATGCAATGTAGTGGGTCATGAATATGGTCGAATATATTAGTGTTACTGTGTAAAATTTTCACAGGTCTGTCAAACCAGACTTAACCAATAAAAGTGGATGAAGAATTTGCACTGATTCGAATCAGCAGTCATTTTTGTCAAGTAACACTGTACAGAAAATTCAAAAGCTTTCCCTTTGTTACACAGGCAAGAACACAAGTCTCATTCAGGACATTGTCCATTTCTGTCAATGAAAACAAAAGAAGACTGGACAATCTCAGAGTTTTTGAAGCTTGAATCTCAGAGGCAACAAAACAGACTTGTAAGTGAACTTTTCATTGGCATCAAATCAGATGTGCTTTTCATACAGCCTTTCAGTCTGACTTTTGACTGAACATACTGTGCAAGTTATGTTTAGTCAAAGCTGAATATTGTTTCCCAGAACATTTTTCGTGAGTTATTGTTGCAAATTAAACCATTGCCGTCTTTTTATACTGCAGATGAAAGTTGTTCAAGCAAAAATAAAGGAATTCCAACAGCACGCACAAGAAGTCCGGGAACAGATGGAACTCTTGGCCTAAAACTGAAATTACAAATTACTGAATGCAAAACTGCGGTCACAGATATTCTAAGGCCTTTCCCTGTTTCTAGACAGCCTTGGATGAAATGCTAGTGATATGTGGCAGAATTATCACACATTGGTCTTTTGTGTTATATATATTTTTCATGTCTTGAATGCTTTCTTTGAAATTCAGTGCAGGATTATTATTACACACACTGCCAAATGTAACAAAGCAAGGAATTTGTGATTTTTTGCCAGGTTTTGAAAACACTGCCAATAGCTGAATTAGATATTTGCCATCATATCTCCATAGATTATTTCTTAGTGAAAACCTGTTGACGGAATATGTGCCTCGAAACACATTTTACGCTTTTGCTCAAATTTTCTTCAAGGAAACTTTTTAAAATATTTGTAATCAAGAATAACAAAATCAGGGGTTGCTGAGCAAATTTTGAAATTAGAAAAACAAATTACATAAAACTGACTGATTTATGAAATTCGAAACGGCCACTATTGTGTGTGTTAACTCTTTTGGAAAAATTACATTTTTGAGTTTCACGAAAAGAAGGTGGTGAAAACTTTACTAGCTTCACAAGCTGCAAACTAAGTCTACAAGCAGACCAGAAAAATATTGTAAATATTAGAGGATTTAAAAAACCTCACCCAAGACACATTCTACCCTTAACAGCTGTAAGGTCTTTCCCACCAAGGCAAAACTTTGTAAAGTGAGATATTATTTCAGTTATATTTGAATAAAAATAGAATTGATAGAAATAATACCAAGAGATGTCACAGATTCTTATTCCAATGGGGCACTGAACCCCATTTCCAAGGTCATCAACTCCATCAATAACGAGCCTTTTTATGATGAATAAAATAATAACTTTTTTCAACAAAGTTTTTGCTTGAGAAACTGAACTACTGGTAATTCTTGGACCTCAAGAAATTCAACAGCCCTGGGATTTTGATGTCTGACACTCTAGGATGGCAGTGTCTTATAAATAACAGCATTTTCAGTATTATGAATCGATCCTTGAGACATCCTTTGTCAAACCACTGGAGTTTGTTTAAAGTTGTGAAAACCTGCTTGCAAATATGTTACATGAAGAAAATACACGCTATCCAGGGTTTGTTATATTTTACAATAGTAAATATATATCCCAAAGAATTTGTTTCGCAGGCCACGGTCCCTCCACAGTTTTGTGGGGGGACCGTGCTCAGGCTAATTATCTCAAGTTATTATAATTTCTATCAAATCTACCATATCATCCACTTTTTAACAAAGGATATCATACACATCACGTGACAAAAAAGGTCATCCTCTTGACATTAAAGTTTTATTCAAAATAATTATATACACAATGGGGCTACATTAACATCAAAGATTTTCTGTAAATTAGTATTTGACATGTCTTTGGCTTACTAATGTCAGACAATGATCAAAGTGTGGATGGAATTTTAATTGTACAATGATACAGTTTTTAAAAAATTGAAAATTCAAATATACCAAATAGTTTATGAAGAAAAATATATATATATACATGCATCCTCAATAGTCCATTTTGCAAGGCCACAGAACAAGTCCAATTTGGATGAGTTTCTTAAAACTATGCTCTCGCAGCCTTTGCTTGTTCAATTTTCTTTCTAAACCCATTTGTATTGAGTACAAGTTCGGCATGCTGTCTTCTCAGCGTTTCAAGTTTCTCTCTGAGTTCATCTCCTTCGTCCTTTCTCTCCTCAAAATCCCTAAGAAGAGGCTCGTTTCCAAGGAGACCGCACTTCTGCCGCAGTCTGTGGTTGTCGATCCTGAGCATGTCCCTGGCTTTCTTGGTCCTGGACAAAATGTCTCTTTTCTGCAGTTTGGAAAGTCAAGAGTAGGATTGAAAATATTGTGAAGTAGAAGTGATGATTTGCTGATGCACACTGTTGTTACTGTGTATGATATTGAAATTTCACACTGCTTGGATCATCAACAAAAATATCAGGGTGGTTTGCACCCCCCCTTTGCTCAAACTTTCACGTAAGGTTTCAACCATTTTCTTTCCAACTAAAGAACAAAAATCAGAAGTTTCCACATAAATTTGGTATTAGAGAAACAAAATACCCAATGTTATCCAATATATGGAATTCAAAATAGCTGCTATCTCTGTGTTATCTCTATGGGGAAAACAAAATCCCGATTTTCACAAAACTTTATAAGCATCAAAATGGAGCCCTCACAAGAGGAAGGCCAACACAACACTGTACAAGTCTGAGAGTCATATCTGTCCCTGAGTCACATTCCACCTTCTAGAGTGAAAATCTAACATTTGAATTTGACTTAAAGCCCCAGTATTTGTAACTTTTAACAATTTTTTTCATATTTTTGATTAAAATGACATCCTCAGTATGTGAAAGTAGACCATAATTAATACTGAATCGCAT
>LD342769.1:154895-176230 GCA_001465055.1 Ptychodera flava
TTTCAAAAACATGGTGACCCCCCCTATCACCAAAGTCAAAAACAGGGTGACCCCCCCCATGAATCCACCGGCCCCCCCCAGGCTGAAGAAACTGACCAGTCCCTAACTGCTTATGAAAATCTATGGTGATGCTGGAAAACAGTAAAAGAGTCATGCAACACTTCCCTTAACACCTTTATGAAACCTTTTCTCAACCCTAAACAATGTTTGATCGACTGCTTATACCAGCCATATACAGTGTTGCAGCTGGGAATTTTAAACCAGGGGACACAGTCCCACGGCCGTTTATTTTGGGGGACGTTTTGCACATTTTGGGGACAACATGCATCCGTGGTCAATCAAATTTTGTATCATTTTATTATAGTGTCACAAAAGAAAATTCAAGCTTCTTGGACCGAGGCAATTGTAACAGTATACCGTTTCTGCCTCCAATCAGAGTTCAATCGGACTACAATCACAGCTTCAAAAGTACTTAAATGTAAACCTCAAAGTAATGCATAACAAAGGTCATCCTCAGTAACAGATATTACTTGCAGACTGCACCCTTTGAACATAGTCGACCCATGAGTGCCTTCGAGTTGACTCACAGTATGGGAGAGTGCCGGACAATGGGTTCCATTTGGGGACATTGTCCCCAGGGCACGTTCTGGCTGTAACACTGCATATACATTACCTTCTCTGAAAGTTGTTTTCCCGATCGACTGTTCATGGCCGTCAGAGCTGTCTGTTTCTTGAATTCGGTGAAGTCTCTGTGCTCATGTGTCACCATGTCTTGTTTCTCAAATCTTCTCTCTCGGATTTCTTCAATGTGTTCCTGAAACTCCTCTCTTTGGTCTGTTTCCTCCTTTCTCAACTCTTCAAGATTTGCTGTTTCAGGGAGGCAAATGTGGGAGGTAACACTTGAGAATTTGCCATCATGAGCATGGCACAAACACCTATGTCAAACTGAACATTAGGCTCAAGTAACTACATGTAATGTAGAGTACCACAGATGAACCCCGTTCACCCAAAATTACTGATAACAACAGATTCAGGCCAAACCATAGTGGTGAGAGGGTTAATGTTGCTACAAAGCTCTTATAACATGCTGTTCTCTGTGCATTATAAATTACCTTTCCCCAATAATCAATACTGTATATTTATGTATTGAAGACACAGCAAAAGTAGAAAAGTTACAAGCCAAGTAGACAGAAAAGGTATTTATATACAAGTGAGAGACTTTGCTGATCATATACTGCAGCCATGTAAGCTAAGGACTAAACATCTTGATGAAGTTAACGCTAATGTTCTAAACAGTTATTGACTCAAAGTTCGGTAAAACTAAGAGCTATTTGGAAATTCCAAAACTGTCTATGTGGGAACTGCACATGGATTAGAACTTACTACCCTGGTATACATGGATTTATAGACTTAACTAATACCTGCAGCAGAAATATTTTTTCACATGAAGAAGGCAAAAACAGTGCTTTAGAAGATAAATATATTATGAAAACGATTGGCACGCTAAAGGCTCCCACACTGATACATGCACATCCAACAGAAACAGACATGACACAAAGAAAGTGAAGCAGACGCATTGACAAGAACTTACACATATATTTCAAGTATCTCTGTTCCTGATCCGTGACATTCTTGTCCATTTCCTGTCTGTTGTCGTCTGTCTTCTTCTTTCTGAAGTACTCAGCAAGTTTGTGTTGTAACTGGAAATTCTGGTTGGTCAGTTGTTCTCGTTCTGACATGGCAGCCTTGAAGGACAAAACAATAAATCAATGCAATCCCGTTTCTAACAATTATGCAATGGTCCATTTCAATTCTTAATAATATGCAATTAGACCACCGTTAAATGACCCAGTCTGTCAAAACTTGAAAATATAGACAACATAGTTGTATGTGTTTTACTGGCACAAGAATAAAATTGTGTGAACAACTGAAAGAGTAACAGAAGTAGTTCACTTTACAAATTGTGAATCAACAACTCCAAAGTCACCCCTCTTGATGTAATTATAACTAATAATACAGTGAAACATGTCTAAACTGAAACCTGTCTAAACTGGAAACCTAAACTGAACCCTTTACCCAATCCCATTCCAATAGAACTCTATATAAAGTGACCTCTATAAACCAAACACACCTCTGCAAATCAAACGATTTTCTCAATCCCTGAGCGCTTCAGTTTAGACAGGTTTTACTGTATGAAACTACAGACTCAAGTCTCCGAAGCATTATGAAAATGCATCAGATAAGATTTATCAAAAACACTGCTTGGCAATATTTGAAAATGGCCATGTAATAATCTAAGTGGACCTACATGGTATCTTTCTACAAGTTCCTCTCTGCTTATCATTGGCTCTTCCTCTTCTTCTTCATAGTATTCTTCTTCATCCTCTTCTTGGAGTGGAGACTCTGTGGAAAAAACCATCATCGAGAGAGAATATTCAGTCAAATAGCTTTCAACGAGAAGTCCTCAGCAGGATGTTTGACAAATGAGAAGACTTTTTCTACAGCACAATTCACTAATTTAAAAATCATATTGTTCAGAAAGGAAAATTTTTTTTTGCGCTGAATGTGTTGAAAAAAAGATTTTACACAATAGCTGATATTTGCTTGCAGAAAGTTTGAACCAATTCCTTTAAAATAAATCATGAGAAAATACATGTATTGGGGTTACCATGCAATTTTTCACGTAGAGAACAAAATTACCAAATGGTGAATATTCTCTGTATTCACCCTATTGGGGTAGGAGTGGAGGTGGTAAAAATCTCACATTCAGTTTAATTGTCGTGATGGATTCAGACATGATGTTGAACACAAAGAATGCTCAGATAATGATAACATAGGCTTCACTAAAAATATGTCCCCACAGTCTGAAATATTCTACCTTAAGCATATATTTATGTCTGTGTATGTACTAATGACATATATTGCTTCAAGTACAATAATAAGCAGTTAACCCCACGCCATAATTCTACTGTAGAGTCTGTGTCATCTCACCTCTCCTTTCAGGAGTGCCAGGTTCCAATGGTTCAGGTGATGCCCTGGGACTTGCTTCTCTAGACAGTGCCTCCCCAACAGCTGCAGCTTCAGCCACAGTCTCCTCCCTTTCCCCCTCAGCGAAGGTATCACTCTGAGGGATGGGGGACTTTTCCCTCTCCTCTGCTTCCTCCCCTTCTTCAGGGATGACATCTACATCCTTCTTCTCTCCCTCTGCCTGCTCACCCTCCTCTGCGGTGGCAGGTTTCTCTCCACCCTCCTCTCCTTCAGCTGCTGCTTCTCCCTCTGCTGGCTTTTCACCCTCCCCTTCTGCTGCAGCCTCCCCCTCAGGCTTTGCTTCTCCTTCTCCCTCTCCCTCTGCTGCAGGAGCAGCCTCAGCCTTTTCACCCTCCTCTCCTTCCGGTTTCTCCCTCTCTGCTCCCTCTTCACCTGTGACATAAACCAAGATAAACAGACATAAACATAACCAAAGGTTCTCACAAAAGCCGCTCACAATACATGACTGAGAACAAAAATATTATGATTCTGATAAAACACCCTTTTCGAAAGACCCTTACTATATAATGGGAATGAATACAAAGTGTGTGTGTGTGTGTGTGTGTGTGTATATATATATATATATATATATATATATATATATATATATATATATATATACATACAAAGATTAGAATTGAAATCCCTCATTTATGTCACTTTTTTTAAGATCACTTTTGATATAAGATACCCACCTTCAGCCGGGGCAGGCTGCTCTCCCTCTGCAGTTGCTGCCCCCTCACCCTCTGCTGGGGGTGCACTTTCACCCTCTGCTGGTGCTGCAGCTGCTTCCCCCTCAGCAGGTGCGCCATCTGTTGCATCACCCTCAGCAGGAGCCCCCTCTCCTTCAGCAGCAGCAGCAGCAGCAGCCTCGCCTTCGGCGGGTGCTGCCGCCTCTCCTCCTTCTGGAGCTGCCTCTCCCTCCGCTGCCGGTTTCTCCTCACCTTCTGCAGGGGGTGCATCTGTTGTTCCTGTGAAAGATGAGCGTCAAGTGAATAAGTTGTCATTATCTGGACTCTGAAGTTTTCTACATTGTCAGAATGATTATTGCACATAAATTGAATACCCACATCCTATGACAGATATCAATGTAGCACACGAGGCAATTCACAAGCTTATCTTATTGAGCAAAAAGGGAGGAAAATTGTTAACAGTTTGTCCCCTAGAAATATATGGAATGATCCACATGTTTTTACGCTCCGATATATGCATATGTATATATGCAAATGGGAGGTATTCGTATAAGGTGGCAAAATGGCGTCTGTGTGTATGTATGTAAGTGTGTATGTATGTCTGTTAGTCCGTCCACATCAAAAACTCCTAAACCGTAGCATCCACTGTCTTAGTATTTGGTGTACAGGTGCACCTAGGGATGGAGATGTGAATTTGTTCAAATGAACATGTCAGTGCCAAAAATATGCAAATGAGGGGGAAAAAAGGAAAAATCCTGCAAATGGCTAAAACTCAGTAAGCATTGGTCAGATTTGGTTGAAACTTGGTATGCAGATTTCTTTAGGTATTCTAAATTATGTGTGCAAAAATTGAGATGAAATTTGCATGTTTGTATTTTTAGGGTATTTTTTCCGTTTTTAGTCAAAAAATCTTGTTCTCTGAAATCGCTCGTCTGATTGATATGAAACTTAATATTCATGTTCCTCAGAATGACCTCAGTCATGCTTGTACAAATTGTATTGATATTGTCATATTTGTAATTTTGGGGCAATTTTCCCAATTTTTGATAAAAAATTTTTAATCCAAAAACTACTGATTTGATAGCTTTGATACATGTATTTGGTATACAGGTATCTAAGATTAATCTCAATGTGTATTGAAGGTATGTTGAAACTGGCAATTTTTTTTTTGGGGGGGGGGGGCAATTTTTGCCATATTTGGTCAAAAATATTTTCTCCTAAAACTTCTGATCTGGTAGCTTTGATATCTAGTGTACAGGTTCCTAGGGTTTATGTTAATTAGATATATTTAAAATTAGGATGAAATCTGCAATTTTGTATTTTGGGGGGCAATTTTTCTCATTTTTGGTCAAAGAATTTGTTTCTCAAAATTTACCAGTCTGATTGCTTTGATATTTAGTAAACCAGTCCTTAGGGTTTTTGTTAATAAGATATATTGAAATTAAATTGAAATCTGGAATTTTGAATTTTTGGGGCAACTTTGCGAAATTTTCAGTTTTACTGGGATATCTTTCATTTTGTATTTTTAAGATTTTTTTTGGTAATTTTATACCTACTGGAACTAAGAGTATATAATGTGGTGATTTAGTAAGCATTTGATATTATAAACTGTATTTGGTGTTGAAATGCGGTAAAAAAATCCTGGCAGATTTTGAAAAACATTTGAAACAAATGCCAATAAAAAATTCAGCCAGAGAAGGTTTGACAAAAAGAAAAGGTGGGAGAGTGGGGAAAAAAGAATGTACAATGGATCGGATAAAAAAGATAATGTACCTCATCGATCTTCCAGACACCATCCCTTATCAGATGGTCCACCCCGATGTATTTTTGTGCACAATTAACCATGCAGTGTATTTTAGTTTAAGATGTCAAGTTAGGTAAGGATTTGAAAGGAATAGTCAAGTTCACCACAGTGTAATTTTATCCCTTGTAAAATTGTAAGTTGTTCCAGATGTGGATGCACCAGCTGTTCTGGAAGAAAACAATGTTTACTTTTCCCTGTAGGTTTTCTGAGTTGATGATTGTATGTTGAAATTTCTCCATGTATCTGGTGTATGGGCAAAGTGTAAACATTGGTTGCATGTTATGTATTTCAGTCTATGTCAAATATTGTAAATGAAAAATCAAGAACAGTTTACTGTGTGCTTGTAAAAGATAACATATTTGTCAATATATAAACTGCCTTGCAGATTGATTTTCTTAAAGATTATCACAGAAGTAGAAAAGGAAAAGAAACTAATCAAATTGCTGTAACATATTCACTCTCAGTGCCTGTAAAGGCCTATACTTAACTATTTTATCATTGCATTCAGCTGTTTGTTATATCTTTATCACTCTCCATGGGCCAAGGCACACTTGGGGTCAATGTCATCACTCTGTGCCAGTCTGTGTATGTCAGTCTGTCTGTATATGTATGTCCATATTTCATACAATTGTTGACTTATTTTGATAACTATATGGGAGCGAACAGTGATGTTGTCACTATTTTTATCAAATCTTTCCATCACTTAATAGAACTATTATTTTTACTTTGATTCATTCAAAGGAAATATGTATGATTTGTCTGACACATACATTGTTACCATTCTGTGCATTCAGGATATTCTGATTATGAATCAGACTAAAATTCTCCTGGATTTTAATTGTGAAGAATTATAACAATAAAGACCATACCTAGAGTTTTGCACAATCAAAATCACATTCACATCATTTACTGACCTGGTGGTTGTTCTTCTGCTGGGGCTGCTGCAGCGCCCTCTCCAGATTCACCACCACCTCCTTCCGCTGGTGGTGCCGCCTCCTGTTCAGCAGTCTCAGCTGCTGGTGCCTCCTCAGGTGCACCGTTTGTCTCTGGAGCTGCTTCCTGGATGGATGAAGAAACTGATTAATACATGGATTTTTGCCTATCTTATTCAATGGGACATTCTTCGAAAGTCACTGCACCAAGTGTTTCAGCTGTGTCAGTCAAACATCATATGAGATAGATGTTATCAAGGGAATATCCATCCTTCTTCTTTGGCCTTTAATAACCTTTTGTGAGTCAATGCGCTGTACATGTCAGATTTGTTCAAAGCATGGAGGTACTGTTCACCCCCATGGTTTAGAGTAGAGAGATGTATACATGATGTATTATCACTCATCGCGTGTTTGTGAACTAATGGGAACGGAATGGTATTACTAGTAATACTCCCCATATTCACAGATGCAGCTGCAGTCAGCTCAATATCCAGACTGAGGGTGCATACCGCCTTGGAATACTGAAGGGAAACTCACACAGAGGAACAGTTGAATAAAGCAAAATATGCTTTACGACAGTGATAAACTGTCGGCGATTTACAATGGCAAGGGGAAACTAATTTTAATCTCACTGGCTATGAGGACTGCGACTTTTTGTACACCTATATATTTACGTTGCCCTTTATTTGAGTGTTTTGTGGAGGCATGCTCTGACACCAATTTGTGAATGGACTGCGCTGAACGGATAAGAAACGTATTTCGCAAAGAAATCGCTGCAGTTGCTTACCTGATCGTCCGCCATGTTGCTTCGATTCCCGTTGTCATGGACTATCACGTGATCAAAACAGTCAGTGGAGTCGTGATTTCCGCACCACCGAACCACTGGTTCTCGCGATACTCCTCGAGAACTTTATGTAAATTTTACCGCGAAATTTGAGTTTTTGCGCCAACGTCAACGCGTCGATCTGCGTCAGAGCACCGAAGGTCTCGTCAATTTATTCCCCGATTTTAGTCCTACTAGTTTTTCTGGCAATATGATGTCCTGCGTTAGCACTACTAATGTTGGGAGCAATTGTAAGAGAGGACAAATCCAGGTGAGAATTAATGAAATTGACGAAAATTTGAAATTTCAACTCTATGGAAATCTGCATGTCTCCACTGAAATTGATTCTGGTTTGGAAATTTTCTTGATATTTCAGAATGTACTCATTTGGCTAAAGCATATTTCACAATATATGCACAATATATTTCATAAACCCAAACATCGCGACGTTTTACCAGTAAACATTCCATACTGTACGTGTGAAGCTCAAAGATATTCAACTTCAGACAAAGGGCTTCCTATATAGTACCATTAGTGTCTGACTGACCATGGACTGACCGAGTGATCAGATACAGTAGAGGCAGTGTTCATCGAAATGAATTGAACTTTTGCAGCTGGGATAATGCATGCAAAAAATGACCGGTTAAATTATGTAAAGACAACGTTTTCTTCCTATTATTCCAGGTTATATTTGGGCCCATGTTCTCCGGGAAAACGTAAGTATGACCTCTTAAATGTTTACCGTCATTTATCAATGGACGGTACTGCCTATGCCATGGCGCCAACGGCGCGCTCTTCGTCATGAACTTGTCTGTGAATCTTATGGACCGTGGAGCTTTGTGACGATCAAGAGTATGAAAATGTTCTGTTTGGTACCATTATATAAAATAATCTACTCTGGACAGTTTTATCACGACATTAGATCATAATTTCTCATGTAATTAAACAACTTACAAATTTACATACAGTTATATGCAAATTGTCTACAGCCGGCCTTTGTTTGATATTTTTGAATGAATGGCGCGCCAGTAGCACACAAATATATTCCTGGGGTCATAGTATAGTGGAATGATCCACAACAACTTTTCTTGTAATTTACGTAAATGAAATATTCCTTTTCAAAATTTTTCCTACATCTCATCAAGGATCTCATTTTTAGACATGTTTATAACATGACAATGTACTAGTGTTTTCTCTGCATGTTCATTGAAAGCGGCACTTTGTGCTCCATTCATCAAAATTAGGGGGCAGACACATGATACAAAGACACAGCTTTGTATCTAATCAAGTTGTAAACAATTTTTAAAGGAAAACAACAATACCATTTGAAATATTAGTTAATGCTGTGAAGAACCTGTTAGTTACAGTAATTAGGGAGATGAAAGCATTGTTTATATTTTGTGGGTCATTTAATTATAATCTGCAAGATATCGTTTAATCCGCCTGAAATTATGTAACTACCTTCAGAATGAATTATTCAGATGAATTATTTTCTTTTCTAAAATATGCTACTTTAACCCTTTTCCTACCAAGTCCATATTTCACCACCAGGTCAAGATGCTTAAAATTAATGAAACACAGCGTATTCCATATGATGTATTTTAACATAATACTGTACATTTGAAGGCTGTTGAAAACATAATACTGTAAAGTTGATTTTTTTTGGACAAAAGATGCTATAACATACCAAGCCAAGTGGGTGAAAATACGTCATGTTTTGGCTCAACACCGCTTTTTACTGACTTGGCTGATGGGGAAGTGATACAGTTATTACTATCTGACAGGAAAAGGGTTAAAGCCTTACAAGACATTTCTTAGGTTTTTTTCTCTTTTTCCATTCTACCCTGCAGAACTGAACTTATCAGAAGAATCAAGAGATTTCAAATAGCTAATCACAGTTGTCTCATTATAAAGTACGCCAAAGATGACAGATATGACAAAAATGGTGTTGCAACTCATGACAGGTATGTTCTCCACGAAACCAGTCCCTATTTTTTTAAATTGAATATTATCCACCTAATTCTCAATTTGAATGGCACTACCATGTGAATCCATCAGCTGTCCTGTATATACAAAAACATTGCAAAAGTTCTTCCAGAGAGTGAGTAGAGCATTTATTCATCCTTCTTGGTTATGCTGCTGTTTCTATTACTGAAATATTCAGATCAGTTATCAAATTCTTAGTTGCTTCTGTTTGTGTCAGAGAAACATTCTGTTGATGGTCATTTTGAATTATCTTCCAGGGAAGTGAAGACAGCCGTTGCAGCTACAGAACTTTGCAATGTTAAAAAAACAGCAATGGATTATGATGTCATTGGCATTGATGAAGGACAATTTGTAAGTGTTTGATATCATAAGTATACACCATTGGTTTATTATTTTTATCTAATCTGTTTATTTTGTTGTTTTTTTATTGAGGCACAGCCCATTTCCTGACCTGAATCAGTTGTTATTATAAATGTGAAGCTTTGTCACCAAATAAATCAAATTTTACAGAAAGAAGAGGACTTTATCCCTCTACCTGCCAAGTTGATATTTCACTACCAGGTGAAGTTAGTTAATTAAAAATAGTGAAGCAAAACATGTCCCATATAGTGCATTTAAACAATTACTTGAAGATTTGAAGGTCCCTGAAAACAGAGATACAGTAAATGTGATTTTTACAGACTAAAGCTGCTCTAATATACCAAGCCAAGTTTGTGAAAATACATATGGTTTTGGCTCAATACCGCGTTTTACTGACTTGGCAGATAGGGAAGTGATACCATCTGGCAGGTAAAGGGTTAATGATGATCAAGTTTAAGGGACAAAGTTGCTCTTTTTTGAGCCTTTTTCATGAATCTTGTGTTCGATATTGAAAATAGTTTCTGTTGTGTGACCTCTTGATACTCATAGTAAAAAAAACACGTCCTCACACATCTCACCAACTGTCCCAAACGCAACATTTGCAAATGTTGTTTATGGCATTGTTATAACTATGTCTGACTTCCCAGAGAGTGTTTCAACTTTCGCAGAGTTGATTTCTTTGTGATAGACTAATGTTACCTGTCGATGATGGTTACACCTGACAGTGTTCTGTGTCTGCTTGTCTAGTTCACGTATTGCTAACGGTTCAACGCAAACCACTGTTTTTTTTGCACTATGGAAGAAGACTCATTCTCTATCATTTCTCTTTCTTATCCTTATAGCATCTTGAAACTGCGAGATTGCTATCCCTCTGCTGTATGTTTCTTTCGGACCATCTTGCATTGTCGCATAAAGTTAAACAGTGATTTTGGGTTTTTTTCATTTAAGGGAACCTCAATGGTTTTAAATTGGCAATTGTGAATCAGAATTTAAATTCAACTGCTTTAACCGAATTCACCCCAACAAATGATTTTTGTCAAGATATTTAATGCTTCGTTTATTTTGAACCATGTTATATTTACCAAAGAAAATCACCAATGAAATGAATGTGAAAAAAGGATACCATGATTGTTATGTATTTACCACAGGACAAACACAACAACCACACGAAATAGGAAATTGTTAATGGAGAGAAATAAACTGGGAGACATGATGTAAATGGATCTATGTTTATATTTCAGTTCCCAGATACAGTTGCATTCTGTGAAGAAATGGCCAGTAAAGGAAAGAAAGTCATTGTAGCTGCTCTGGATGGAACTTTCCAAAGAAAAGTAAGTCTGTCTCAGCAATAAGCAACTTGGGGTACAATGCACCTCAAGGACGGATATTTGGACTCTAAATCTTTACAATATTTGTCTGGCTACCACTTACCATCTTAGTTTTTCACAGACCGAACATTTCATTTTTTCCCCATAGAGTTAACACAAGGGTGGTAGCCATTTTGAATTTGAAGTATTTGTAAAGTTAAGTCATATTTTCTCTAGTACCAAACTTTGCATGGTGACCAGTGGTGACCACTGATTTTTATTATTGATTCAGTAAGAGAATGGCTCAAGTTTTGTTGAGGAAAGTCTGTGCAGAAGTTTTTAAGTCTTTTAGTTTCGAGGTGCACACTACCATAATTATTTCCTTTTTCCTATTTTCATTTAAATTGAGTGTAATACACCAATTAGTAAGATTTATAGTCAAACTATGAACTGAAGTTAATCCTCTCGTACCAAGAGAGTAATAAATAATTCAAAACAGCAGCCAATAACATGTGTAACTTTTTGACTACTGAAACTTTTCACCGCCTCTACTGTCCAATGTACAGTGCGCCCTGTAAGTCTACATGACAGATCACAAACTCTTCCCTTGGGCTCAAGAGTGTTTCACTTCTCATCATTCTTCATATAATATGAATTTTGAAACAGCCCATTGCTCAGTGATTCCAGCTTTCATGAGCTTGTATTTTACCTAACTCTCTGATTAAATTTGCACCAATGTTTCCTTCGTCATGTCGCAAGATAAACATTTATTTATGATGCTTCTTTTTCAATCAGGGTTTCGGTGACATTTTGAATCTAGTTCCGCTAGCTGAGAGTGTGATCAAACTAAATGCAGTGTGCATGCATTGTTACAATGAAGCAGCCTACACCAAGAGGATAGGAGCAGAGACCGCCGTAAGTTGAAATTTTAGTGTTTCAAATGAGAACAATCCAAAGTATAATGGATATTTAAAATATCCGAAAATATAATTGAATCTAAAAAATGTTTCCTGAGCAAAAATGTCATGGACAATAGTAAAGCTTGTCCATGAAAACTTCACAATTCACATCATACTTACCTAAGGTAGTTCATCATCAAATATGTGAAAATTCTGAAATCAAATCTTAATGTCTTCATTTCACAAGCTTCCAGAATCCAAGGAGGAGACTGGTGTCAAGGCCAAAGTCCTCTTTTATCTCTATGCATGTATTTCTTTCTACCATAGCATATTTAACCATGGCTTTGTCACAACAGATATGTTTTAAAAGTGCCAGTTCACTTTATCCTTTATTTTGCATGCAGAGTATTGTAATTATCATAATTGCACTTCAAGAAGAACCCTGACAGAAAAGTTGCCCAATTTTGTGCATTTTTTTTCATATGTTGCATATGGTACATGGACATACTTATTTAGTGATATGATTAATGCACTTTTTATAGGTTAATAGTTGTCTGTCAATCTTCAACTATAAAATGAATTTTGTGTCGTCATAGAAATGTGCATATCATGATCAACCATGTTAAAACAATCGAATTCTCTTCTATCCACATCAGGTTGAAATCATCGGCGGCACGGACAAGTACCTGGCAGCATGCCGCGAATGCTTCAATCTGCCGATCGACTCGCATCCCACAAAGGACGAAACGCCCCTCCAAAACATCACTGGCAGTTCCAAGACCAACACAAACGTACACAGTAGGAAGTTATTCAAAGACTCCCCTAAGAAAAACAAAAAAGAGAACAGATTTGTTGATCTAGAATGTGCTTGATGATTAGTCACAGTGTTTGTTGTATTTTATTACAGTTCTTTTAAGTATTCTGAAATAATGCCAAAAGGTTTTTTTTTTTCAAGTGAATTTTTTACTAGATGATATATACAAAGACAAAGAGTGCAGCCATTACTTTTATTCCATCACCACAATGCGGTGCAACCTCAGGATGTTCATGATCATTTTTCAAACAGGATGATAGTTGATATTTTGCCAGGTGTACCTCCCTCCATGAATTCAGGATAACTGATTGCCTATATTATATAGCTGGATCAAAATTAATGAATTACTAGCGGTAGATCTGGTTTATGGCTAAAAATGAACAAACTGCAATGGTGATTAAGCCACTGGTAGACAAAGGGACCATACCATCCAAGTTTTGTATTGTGTGCATATGTGCCTCTGATCTGTTTATGACCATTTGGGCCTTTTTTTGGTCTTTATTTCTCTCATAACTGTGAGAAGAAAATTCAGGGCTATTTGCCATCCAAAGATCATGCCTTTTTTGAGCTCAGAAAGACCACTTTGTACTAGGCCCACTGACAATAACCATGTGTTCTTGGCACAGATTTACTAAATGGGACTGTTATATGAGTAAACATAAAGGCATGAGGGAATTCAACTGTCAGCAGTCTGATATGCCTCTATGAGGTAAAAACATCAAAGCTTCAATAAACCAAAGAAAATCTTTATGTATAGCTAGGGAAAAAACCCATTGCATTCTAATATCGCTATGTCAATCAATAATCAACATTCCAATAGTGCTATTCATTAATGAATTTTAATTTTGTCAGCATGCGTCTGCTTCGTAAATAGATTAGAATTTTGCCAAATGAACTTTTTTAACTCCTTAATTTAATATTTTGTAACAATGCCAGTGCTGTCTGAAATAATAGGACTTAGATCTTTGCAAAAAAGAAAATTTATAGTATGTTGAAACTTGAAAGTCAAGTTCAGTTATCATGGTATATTTTAACAGGGTATACCTACTGTCATGTGTTGTACTTGTAATATTGTAATATTCATTTTCTTTTATTAATGTCTGTACTGTTTTTTGCTAGAATTTTCAATTCTTTAAAATAATTTGCTATCTACTTTTATCGCATCAGAAATGTTTCATAAATGTGTGTGCTTTGAATATTTTTTAAATGATACTGCCAATTTTCTGTGCTTATTTTTATCATATGTTTAAGATGAGTTTGCTTTGATTTCTGAAATTCTTGGTCTCACTTTGGTTTATCGGTAGGTGCATGCCAAGAGCAGTCTTTGTACAGTGAGCCCTTTATCAGTGTGTGTTGGCTAAAACATACCTTTATTTGGAGAAAAATTAAAAAATCATAATGGAAAAAAATAGTTGCATTTCTTTTCAGAGAAGGAATACTCCATATACCATGCAAAATATAGCGCAGCATTATTATATATGCAAACCAGGGAAGGAAATTTCTTATTTCATCAAGGGTCATTCTTTTAACTGGGATGACCACTCTCCTCAGGGCCAGTATTGAATCTTCTGTATTCTGTACGCCACTTTGTCACTGTAGATATGAAGGTTATTTGCATGTTCAGAATGTTAGTCAGGACGTCTTTGCACTGCCAACCATTGCAACTGTGACAGGTTAATTTCTGAGATGGCTTACTTTGTAATTGCATGAATGGTAGGTGAGAGAAAAAGATATTTGTTCAACAGGCCCGACTGACCCAGATTTGGTCCATTTCACAAAGCAGAGCAGAAAGGAAAGTTTATCCCCATTGAATCCATTGGTGATTTTCAAGTACTGAAGAACAGAAAGGGGGCTCAACCCTGATCAAATGCCTATCTGATTTTATTAATCATATTCATTATTCGTACCAATTATATGTTTTGCTTGGATTATATAAATGCATTGTCTACCTGTCAAAGAGTGGTATTTTAAACTTAGTGCAGCTTCTGGGGTATCAATGTGGTTTTACGAAATGTCAGTCTGTCAGAAATATTACAAAAATGAGCAATATGGAAACATGCTACATGTTTGTAAGAAAAAAATGTACATACAAAATAGCTACATGTTAAAATCGATTTGGTACTCTAATTTGAGGGGAAAATGTTAAGTACAATACAAAAGGCATTTTGCAAACGAACTCTGAAAAAATACTGGTACCGACTTACCTACCCAAGTTTGAAACAATCTGGACTGTTGAACAACAGTTTTTTTTTCTCCGCCTTACCCCTAATTCTCCGTGCAGAGGTCAAACTTCACCTTGAGAAACAACTTGGCATTATCACAGTTTGGCCAGTTTACAGTCTCCACAAAAGAACAGTCAATGATACCTTCCAGGTCTATGGGAGAGGGCGTTATGTATTGATGTTCTAAAATTAGGTCAACTGTGTGACCCTGTAAAAATATGAAATTTCAAATTGATTGTTGTCGTGTGATATTTCGCCCATTTTTATTGAATGTACACTGATCTATTTTTTATAAATTTCCTAATAAACTTTTCAAAATTTCAAATATGATGCTGTGGCCAATTCTTCACGTCAGAATATTATGAACTGACATGATTTTATTTAACATTATGGTAATATGAGTATCATTTCCGATCAAAAGTTGTACATTTTACATTTGGACAGCCATCTCTCGAAACTAGAATAATAGATGCGCCTAAAAAGTGAAAGACTAACTTTTACTAAAATTTTCCTTAAGGAATCTTTCAGCCATTCTTTCATAATCAAGAAAAAAAATCGGTGGTCACACTTCAAACTTTGGTACTAGAGAAAAAAGAACCCAAGATTTACCAATATTTAAAATTCAAAATGGCCGCCATGCCTGTGTTAACTGCATGGAGAAAAATACAATTTTCGAATTGCGAAAAACTGAGCCGGTGAAAAGTTTTCTTACGCCAAGAGCTTTAAAATGAACCCTCTTAAGTGGTAGATCAGAAAAGAATTGAAAAAGTTTGAGAGTCTGAAGTCTGTCCCCGAGGCGCGTTCTTCCTAAACAATCTGATTAAAATCAGATCTAGAGTACGGCGCGGCGACGTCTGTACTTAGAGGTTTAGTTCCTCGTAATTACGTTCGATCAGTACGCGACGTAGCGTCTTTGTCACGTGATAACCAGACGTCGCGTACGTGTAGCACAGACGTTCCGAACGTCAAACAACACTTCTACACGTTGTCATAATTACGTGTAGTATTTTTGAGATTTTCTCAATGATTTCCACGAATTTAGACAAGCAAACTCAAAAGGTATCATTAGAGAGGTTTAGTTACACGTAATTACCTGTACGTCTGACGGCGCGCAGTGGCGTACGCGTATCCGTGCTCACGTGTGAATAGAGAGGTTTAGTTGTGCGTTCCCGATTATTTTGCTGCATATTTTTCTCAGAAACATGCAAAATTCGTGTAATTTTTAAGAAACATGAATTTCAATAAGTGAGGACCACTCTTATCTTAAGAAGGCGTCAGACAAAAAGTGGAATGCGACTACAACATTTCGTTCATGTAAGGAAATTATGGCAAGTACTCCTTGTACAGTTGCAAACTCTACGAAATATTCTGATATCAAAGATGTTTGCTAATTTACAATTATACCTTTTGAGTTTGCTTGTCTAAATTCGTGGAAATCATTGAGAACATCTCAAAAATACTACACGTAATTATGACAACGTGTAGAAGTGTTGTTTGACGTTCGGAACGTCTGTGCTACACGTACGCGACGTCTGGTTATCACGTGACAAAGACGCTACGCGTACTGATCGAACGTATACGTGTAACCATAGACAGTGGAGGGGGAAGTTCCCCCTCCACTGTCTATGGTGTAACTCAGCCTGGGTGTAACTAAACCTCTCTATAGTTCTTTTACCGGTTCCATGATGCAGTGCGGGCCAGGGTATACAAAGCGTAAGTTACGCATCAGCCGTAGGGTACACGCAGGGTACGTTACTCATAGAACTCTATGGCAGATTACACCCTAACCTA
Source organism: Ptychodera flava (assembly GCA_001465055.1). NCBI lineage: Eukaryota > Metazoa > Hemichordata > Enteropneusta > Ptychoderidae > Ptychodera > Ptychodera flava. Next base: position 171,553 of record LD342769.1, read on the forward strand.
TATTTTCGTCGCTGCTGGTTAGATTATACACGGGGCATTATTTAGTATTGCAAATTTGTGTCATTCTTTTATAACAATCCGTTGTACAAAACAAATCAGCATGTTTTCGCTGTTTTTAGCTTATATATGGTGTTTGATAAAGTCACTGCGATGCATTGTGGGATAACCGGGAAAAGGTTTATTCTCTTGCTGTCGCCTCTCACTAGGCGACAGCAAGAGAATACCGCGTACGCGTAAGTAGACGTCGCCGTACTCTACATCTGATTTATATCAGATTGTTCCTTAATAAAAGAAGTCACGAAATGTAGCACCAACCTACTTAAGTGGAGCTGTTGATTGTCAAGTACACCTGCTCTCGACATCTTCAGTTGCTTTGTGATTTATTAACGTGACAACATAAAAATTGTGTTTGTCCGAAAACATGTAAATTCTTCCGTCGTCACATACGACAATCGTTCGAAACCCTAACTTTTGGAGCCGAGAAGTGTAGGTGCATGACGTAGAGTCACACGGTTCCACCAAACTGCGTTATATGTCGATATGCAAGAAAATACCATTGTAATATCGTCATTTTCTCTCGGCTTTGACCGGAGACCGTGTAGTATGTTCATTTAATTTTTTTTTTTTCAAAATTGGGTCACCATATCAGATTTCAAGATAAAATGGCAAGATCGTTTCTTTCTTCTCAAAACGTGCTGCCTCAGCTGTTTTTCGTCAAGGTGTTTGTTTGCTTGTGTTGGATTTTTTTATCATCGGGTAACTTCACTGTTAGGTTGGCAACCTACTTGAATGTATCTTCATACATACAAATCCACACTGAGGTGAAACATGATACTGCTTCAGTCTTATCCTATTATGGGCCAGGCCTGATTATGGGCCGCAGAAAATTAAAGGGGTGAAAGGAGTTCCAATGCGATGTAAGCTTATCTTGAAACAAGACGGGCATACAAATTTCCTTATCATCTTTCTTGTGTACCAATTACCATAGACAAGTTTCTGTGCTGTTACCGACAGCAAACATAAACAAAATTACGATAGTCCTATTGTGTATAAATTTTCTACGGGAATCGAGTCTTCAACATTACATGTAATGTGAAATATACAAAAAGTATACAGTGCACGTTTCTATGACATATTACAATTGCTCTCTCCATGGTTTCTACCACACCACGGTATTATGAACTGAACTCCATAAGATGGCACTCTCAGTCACGTTTATATTTCCCATACTGCACCATGTAAGCCAACAGTACACACAATAATAGCTAAAGATTTCTCGCCTACGCTTTCCGTGTAATAAAAAAATGCTGAAGGGGACCACTTGTGGAGAAACATTTCTATAAAAAATTTCTATACAAATTTGAAAGCGATGAGAACTTCAATTCAGGTGGCCCTTCAGTGTGCCTCCGCTGAAAGTTTTATCTTCACACAAAGTCATCATACGTAATTTCAAATGATGTGTCGATTTCTCTGGCATTGTGTTTCTTTTACCTTGCAAAGCAAGCAGATACGGAAAATTTTCGATAACCGGCTATATCTTATAGAGTCGTACACTTGAAAACCTCAGTGAACAATATTCGATTCTCCCACTTCAACAACAATGGCAAAGCACCTGTAAACCTCGAAACAACATAGTCATCTTTTTTCCAGCATATTACATTAAAATACTTCACTGTCAAATGACATTTATATTTGTGTTCCAAAGTGTCTTGGCAGTACCAGATTGAGGATTTCCAATTCCAACCAATCAAATGCTGCTTTCGATAATAATAGGTCGGTTATTCAGATTCTTATTAAAATTTCGTGCGAAAAAGTTGTGACTTTCAAACTTTACGTTGCCAGAATAGCATATCACAGACTATATGCTTCCCGCTGGTTTCTGCTCCTCGATGGCTATGGCAATGTATGAAACGGCGTTTTCCTCTGTACCGACATCCCGCCGCGACCACAGACCGTCCTTGACCGGTTGGAAAAACAAAGCTATACAAATGATCGATGTCGTTAAATATTTGCCTCAAAGATCGGGTGATCGGATAACGGACACGCGGTCGCTCTGACCTCGTGATAAGTAAAAAAACCCTGATATTCATTCAAAGATCCGACCTGTTTCTCCCATATCACTTTCTTATCTGATATTTCCGTACGCACCAAATATATTATGCATATGCGCTGTCCGTCTGCAAATGTCTCGGAATGTAGAGTATTCAAGATCATTATCTCGCAGTAACTTGCTGTTGCCCTCTGCTCAGGTCTTTGCGTAGAAGTATGTTCTGAACATTATTTCAATTTCATAGGCCAGTCGTGTTGAATAAAGACCTTGTTTCATCTCGTGTTTGATCCATAAGAAAAGATTGAGCGAAGGTACTCCGTGCAAGCCGGCATGACACAAAAGTTTTTCACAAAACAATATATTGTTTCTTGGAAGCAACTAAAGCAAAGGGCAAAATCTTTTTTTACAAATCATACGAAGTAATTTTATGATAAGGAATATTGAGTAAATATATATCATCGAAGAGAAATTAATCATATAATTTTCCCACTTTTTAAAATAAAATAACGCAGTTTTTGATAAAATATTTGATTCAAGGGTATAAGTAGGTGCAACTTTTGGCATTTTTCCCTTTATGATACTGTCTTTCACTCGCGCTGTACAACAGAAACGGTGATACGCTTCAAATGATATAAATATTGTACCACAATAGTAATTGCCTCCATTAGACTCGTGCAAGTCAAAGCTCGTCGTGCATACAACACTATCTGTTGGAAATCCATGCAAGGTCGCCGAGAAACTGGCGTGACTAAGTTGTTTCTGTCATAACTGACGGAAAACAGTGCAAAAGTATTCGAGGTTTCAAAGTATTTGCGATTTCAAATTGTAAAGCGGCGATTCACAGGTATTATTTTTTGTCTGGCCCAACCCGAGTCTTTTTTGACTTGATCATCAGAAGGCACATTCGCAAGTCTTCAAATCATTGAAATGCAGGCCGCTAAGCCCCGACCGACGTCAACCAAAGCCCAGTACCTTTTGTCGATTACTTTTTAAAAATAAGTTTTAATGCTTTAAGTGGCTACGTAAAAAATCCAGATTCCTTCTTAGATAAACAGCTATCTTCGAAATTTGACAATTCACACAGTCAGCCAGTCATCAAAGCCAGAATACCTGTATATGCACATTTGTTAATGTTTATTTCAAAAATCCATATTTGTATATTTACTAAAGAAATGCTTATGTGCGAACTGACCAAAATTGGTGACTCACTTTGTATTCTAAAGTTTAAGGGAATATATGCCCTGCCAAGGCATAAATTGTTTTATAATATCTGTTATTTTAATGCCATAATTTCAATCCTCTTGTCTCCGTCTCCTCAAGATCTGATTCACTAACTAAAACCAAATGCCTCTTGAAGACAGCTCTCTTATTTAGCTCATCAGACGGTTCAAAATCTTTCTCCTGAAACTATTTCCGCTGAAGATTTAAAACACGGTTGATCATGAATCAACTTGCAAAACTCTTTCTCTTCGTCTTAATACTTATAGGTTCTTAAAGACCCAATGGAACATGCAAATCACGCAAACTTCCACAACGATATGGTACAGTCTGGTATGATATCATGTATAAATGTTCAGGCCGGAAAGTTCGATGAAAGACGTGTCACGTTTACTGAAATACACGTTTTGTCTCGGCCTGAGGATTTCATGAATGCCTTGACAACACAAACAGGAGGAGGGCGGTGCCTTCGGAGGAGAGTGATTTTTTAGGGGAGAACCATTTGATTTCTGGGGTTAGTAGAGGAAATGGCTATAATGCAGCACTTTTTCAATAGTTGTGACAGCAATATTTTTGTCTGTAAACAGTCTGTTTTTTCTCAAGGCATTGCAGGATCAAAATTAGTATTCTTATTAACCACCTGCCAACAATTTTTTTTCCAAAACTCCTCCACTTCACCTCTGGAAATCAAACGATTCTTCCCTGATTACAATTTAAGCATTGAAGTGTGCAATGGAAGACAGGCTTCGCCTTGGGGCTTGCTAGTTTGGCTTGCTCTCGAGGTACTCGGAATCTTCAAAGTATTGACTTCACAGGACATTCAGAATTTGTCGGTACTATACATAGTATTTATTTCTAGAAGACAAGCTTGTAGTAGCCCTCCATGTTTTGTCAGCGTTAGTATTGGACCAGGGCTTTGGTGTCATTCGTCTGTCGTATTGTCGAAGCATGGGGGTTTTAAACATTTCCCGATGGTAATGGCTTCAACTTGAACAATACAATAGATATGAAATAGCACTGTGTCGTCGGAACTTCCCAGGGGCCCCTACGAGTGATGTAAATACTGTATCTAGGGTACGTTGCCTATTGATGAAAGTTGACACATGTTTGCTAACAATGAATATCGTAAAATTTAAATGTTGCAGCTATGTTGAAGTTATGCATCTAGATATCTTGCATGAAATACACAGTTTCTAAACGAGAAAGTCGCACACGCACAGTTCGGGCGACCGCCTATAAGGGACTGGACGTAAATTAGCAGGGGGGGAGGGCCGGGGGGATTTCGTAAGAGAGTGACCAAAAATTTGTGACCCTCCCCCAAAGCAAGGCTGAAAAATTTATGACCCTTCCCCTAAGCAAGGCTGAAAAATTTGTGACCCTCCCCCAGGTTCAAAAAAATAGAATATTACA
>LD342771.1:7394-28224 GCA_001465055.1 Ptychodera flava
CTTTTCAGTTCTAGCCATTTGAATTCTGAAGATGTCTACCAAATTTGACTGAAATACGTTCAGCCGTTTTTGAGAAAATGGACCAACAGACAGACAGACAGACAGATAGACACACAGACAGACACACAGACAGACAGACATCGCTGCGACATATGCTCACGTGTTCACACGTGAGCAAAAAACCATGCGCTATCGCAGGAATGCAAATCTAAAACGAAAGTAGTTGTAGAAACTGGACTAATGAGGGCGCTAATCATAAACCTCCGACAGGTTTCCAGTAGCTGGAATCAACTTCCGTGCCCAGGCTGGAATATTCACCGTCACGGCACGAGTGACAAAGCACAATTCCAAAACTCTACTCCGTGCAGTAATGCACGGTAAGAGACATGAGAGTTATAATCTCTCCAATCGACTGTTCATTGTATAGAAAATAATAAAAACCTTTATGAAAGCAAATAGGCCTACTTCTGGCTTGGGACAAAAAGTAAACGTACAACAACTTCAAAAGAGTGATTCCGTGATTCGCAATTTCATTTTTTCGAAACAAACTATTGCTAGACTAGAAGATAGTTACTGAAATGGTATTAGCTATAAAGTCACATTTCTCCAGTCATTCAGATTGATCGTTTTGTCGTAATACTTCAGACTGTTGAGCTCTAGTAAATTTGGCGAAACTTTATTTCGACCGGTTACGTGGTTTTACTAGCTCTAAGGCTGAAGGGCTTGTTTTATATGTCATTACAGAAATTGAATCAAACATCTACACTATTGTTTAAAGGGAAGGTTTTACCAAAAATGTGCAATGAAATTCTCTAAAACATCGAAAATTGGTACCCTATAGCTTCAAAGATACACATCATCGCTCACTGGCCATGGCAGCTGTCGTTTAAACGACCATGGTACCAGCGCCCTCTACTCATGACCTTGTGTTCTGCCACATGGTCAGTAAACCGCGATGGAGTCGGATCAGTGGTGCTGGCTCTGTCATTTACGTCGTTCACAATGACAGAATCAATAACTATTGAGTGGAAATATTACCATGCCAGATCCAAAGAGACATCACCGGATGCACAGGTATTTTTTCAAAATCCATTTTGCACGCATAATTGTTGATTCGCCCAAGTCTAGAGGAGTTTGGATGACATACCTAGTAATAATGCAGTGTACACACTGGGTGTACACCGCAATTCAGACACCGATCACGTCAAAATTATACATATTTGTATCTTTAAATTGTTGAAAATACCTCACCTATGGGATATTTGTACCCAAAAGGTGAAGTGACTGTCCCAAATATACAGCATTCATTCAGTATTTTGTCTTCAAAATGTGATCCTTTCAACTTAGTTACATCTGTTCACAGAACTGCATCACGCTGCGCCTTGGGCCTCAATTGCGTGTCAAATACGGAATCGTAACTTGATTGTGAGGCACACCTTTGTCAAAGTTCCTAAATTTTCTGAGTGAAAATTATCAGGAAACAACATCATTTGGGCTTATATCTACTCTAGACATGAGGCGACATCAACATAGAATAATATTTTGCAAAAACTATCTTTCTAAATGTGAGAAATAGATGGTTTTTGGAATGTAAACATGATGTAAACGGTGCGATTCGTTCGTCGTCACGCTTGAGTGATAATCGGAAAATTGCATGGCGCCAAAAGTTTTTGACAGAAATGCAATATTTTGATGAAATGCAGACATACACATCATCTTGGTGTTTGTGTCTACTTAGAAAATACTGTGATGTGTTTGTCATTCCACCCTCTAACACAGATTCTGTCTCGGCTGACTGCAATGTACCGGGGGTTTCTCACTTCAAGTTTGAACAGATGACCTATACAAGTCCTATCTCGACTCCAAATCGAAATCCTATCATTGCGTTGATCACAAACATAAACATTGTCAGCGCCATCAACGGCAATGCTGTGTGGGAGGTACAGCTGACTATCGCGGTGACCATCACCGTATTGGTACAGGTAATTGAAATCAGCATCAAAACACTTGATGCAGTGATTCCGACAGTCAGACACCATGATGACATCCCTACTGTTGACAGTAACAAAGCAGGGACAGTTGAATTCTGTACGGCCACTGCCTGGACTACCAATCTCTCCAACATATTGACCATTCGTGGTGTACTTGAGTAACCTATGACCTTTGATATCAGTGACCAAAACAAACCCTCTCAAGAGAGCTATGCAGTAGGGATTTGTGTCTCCAGGTAAAGTAATTATTCTTATAACTTTATTATTTTGATCACAGACAATAATTTGCAAATTCTTGTCATCAAGTATGTAGTAGTGGTTGTCCTGAGAGACTGCTACAGACTGTGGCTGGAATGCTTTGGCCAACTGACCGCTGAAACTTCCTAGCACCTTTTCACATGTGTAGTCTTTGTTCAGTATCTGAACAACATTGTTGCCTTTGTCACACACCAGAAGTTTGTCATTGTGAAATGTTAAACCACATGGACTCTTGAACTTCTGTCCTGGACTAGGACCTTGACCCTCCAGTTTGAATTTTGACCAGCCACCTGTAAGGTCAAAGGTCAAAACAAGCACATCAGCAGAGTGGAATTGCAATGCATTTGCTGTGTAACAAACTGATCACACAAAGGCAGCTTGAAAGTGAGAATAGATATCAACACAGTTTAAAATGCATCAAACTGACGATTCATCAAATACTCAATTTTACAAATTTTTGTAATTCCATATTTTAATGTCCTTTCACCATGGCAACAATGTAAATTTGTGTTCTTAAAACTTGCTTTTTCAACATGCTTGACTGAGAATAGAAATGCCATTTTTACAGAGTGCATGTACTATGGATACTTTCGTTAGATTTTTTTGTGGAAGGCTCCGAAGGCCAAACATGTTGGGTTGTCTGTCTGAAATTAGGACCTTGACCTGTCAGACGTACATTTCTCTGCACGACCACAGGGTCAAAGAGGTCAAAGGTCAAAATTGGCAAAGCAGTTGTTGAATGCTGTGTGTGCTGATGGTTTCAAATTATAAACAGAGATATTGATTCAAATCAAAGTTCAATATCACAATTCTACAGAGTAAATCCTCAGCCTTACTGAATTTTTGCTGCTAAGCCGTATTTTACTGTCCCTTTACCATGGCAACAATAGAAATCTTGTTTTTTTTCAATTATTTGTCTCAAAATGTTAGAAATGCCATCCTTTGTACGTTCATTTAAAGATTTTATAGCAAGACACATTGTGGATACATATCTTTGATAGTTTTATCAAAAGGTAAATCTATTTGGTCGTTAAACTTGAGTCCTGGATTTAAACCTTGATTTTGTCCTAATGACCGCAAGGTCGAAGAGGTCAAAGGTCAAAAGTAAATATATGTAATGACATCAAAATATATGTCATGACAATAAGCTATGTTTGCTAATGTAGCTTAAAATTGAGAAATTGATAGATGTAGCTGTTTGGTATTTTAACTTTTGTCCTGGAGTTTAACCTTGATTTTGTCCAGATGACCACAGGGTGAAAGAGGTCAAAGGTCAAAAGTAGATACATGTAATGAAATTAAAATAAATGTCATGACAATAAGCTACATTTGCTAATTTAGCTTTAAATTGAGAATAGATGTACCTGTTTGGTATTTTCACTTTTGTCCTAGAGTTTAACCTTAATTTTGTCCAGATGACCACAAGGTCAAAGAGGTCAAAGGTCAAAAGTAGATAAATGTAATGAAATTTAAATATAATATCATGACAATAAGCTGTGTTGGCTAATGCAGTTTAAATTGAGAATAGATGTTGATATAAATCAAACTGCGGCACAATGGTAATTCTTATCTTGACTAATGTTACCATGGCAACAGTATTAATAAATGATGAACTAACTTTTCAAAGTGTAGAAAACCATTGTTTTTAATGTAGTACTCATTAGTTTTGGAACAAGTATTGTAATTTCATGTTACGCTGACATTCACATCATTAAGGGAAAGCCATGTTGCCATGGCAACACTTAGATTTCAGTTTAAAACTATATAGCCGTAATTCATTAATTCGTTCATTCATTTATCTGACAGGATATGAATAATATTAGAAAATGTTCTGTATTTAAAAATATTTTCCTAGTATGCTGTCAATAAAATTGTGAATTCAAAATAGTTTTACAGTGTAAATTTATTAGCTTACATTGTGACAAATAAAGTAAGCCTTCTTGTAATCAACATCATAACATCAGTAGAGCAGGGAAAGTTTTGCTAATTTTTTGCAATGGCAACAAGATATAGAGTATTTACTGATTTCTATATTGATGTCACTGTAAATTCAAAATTCTTTTTTTCATACTTTCAGGAAGGTATTGGTAGAAAACAGTGTCCTGTTGAAGGCTGTAAGCAGGTAAATGTTACCGGAGTTTCCTAGTCATTTTACCATGGGTCCCCTTGATATATGAAAACAGTCAGATAAGGGGACAATTAACAGCAGTGTTACATTGATTCCTACGTGTAGATCATTCGCTAATATTCCCCACCAATATCTAGCAAACACACTTTTCTACATGTATTTTATCAGGAAAATTTATTATCCTTTAACAGCTGCAATGACAAAGTTATAAATTTTCCCTGAAAATATGAAAAATATTTTTCCTGCTTATTAAAGTAGTATGCGCCTTCAAAAAGTGAAATATGTAAACTTTTGCTCAAAATGTCCTTAAGGAATCTGTCAACCATTGTATTTCAAATTCAAGAATAAAAATCAGGGGTCAATTTTTGCAAATTTAGTACAAATTTTGGTACTAGAGAAACAGAGTACCCGAGATTTACTGATATTTGGAACTCAAAATGGCCTCCATCCCTGTGTTAATGCGATGTAGAAAAGTAAAATTTTTCGATTTTTAAAAAACTAAGACGGTCAAAGTCTTTCTTTCGGCAAAAGCTTTAAAATGAACCCCCACAAGTGGTAAACTTGAAAAGAATTGTAAAAGTTTGAGAGTCTGAATTTTTGTCCCTGAGGCACATTCTGCCTTAACTGTTATAATAAATACAGTAATATGATTGTTAGTAATAATGAGTTCAAATTTCCTTCCAATGTAAATTAACTGTAATTGAGTCACATTTTATTTGCTCAGTGTGAGAATAAATAGTGATTATGTTTGTTCATTTTTGCTGGTAACCGTAGTGCTTTTATAACAGTTTGTGGAACAATGGGAATGCTTACTTTAAACATTAAACAATTTTACCAATAAAATGTTTTGTTTTTCACTGTACATTTAGATCCAAATGGAAATGGAATCCAGTCATTCACAAAACGACACAGAGTCAAGGAGTTCAATCATCATGTAAGTAAAATCCTCATGCCGCCCTGAACAGATCACCAGTGTTGTACTTTTACAGCTAAAAATATCTTGTTTTGTCAGTTGTAGGGTTCTCAAATCTGTTGTGGCATTCTCACAATTGAGTGTACTAAGTAGGGCCAGGGCAGCAGAGTACAATAAATACCCACAATTTTCTTTGATTTGTATCATTACTTTTCTGAAAACTTTTTCAGTTCTGCATAAGCAATAATGTGCAGCATCGTTCAGTGAAAGTTTTCAAATAACCACTATACAATCATTAAAGTCTCATTCTGTAGGTACTACAAATGCCATACTTTTGGGCAGCAACTTATGACAAACTGAATGGGTCATTCTCTGAGAAAACGTAGCATGCAAATTTTTTTCATTTTCAATAGAAAAAATCAATATCATTGTATTTGCTGCAACTAGTCTCTCTACTTTCCATCACATTATTCTGCATGGCTGAAGACACAATCAGTGGAAAATTTTACAAAAATGCTGTCTCCTCTATCAATCATGCATAATTTTCCAAATTATTTAAAATGAGAATTGAGTAAGTTAGGGGTCATTTTGAGAAAATTTTCAATCTTGATGTTTCAAAGTAAAATCCTTGCTTCTGCAAACAGTATACATGTCTGACAAATGTGGTGTAGAAGTGTTAACTATTCTACTTACACTGAAACAAGGAATCTTTTTATTGTTTCCTCATTTATGGTAGGAACCTTACAATGCAGAGTTTAGAAAGTGCAGTTATCAAATTTCATGAGAAAAGACTGTCCTGTTTGAGTGACATGCAGTTCAAAAGTCACATGGATGTAGAAAAATTTTGCATTCTAGAAACTTGAACTTTCAATAGAGTTGATGTAGGGTGTAAAAGTGAACAAAAATGTAAAACTTTTAATAAATAACTGGATTGAGCACTTATTTTAAACAACGAAGTGCGTGGGTATAGTATAGTAGTTCTAACAAGGTGGGATTGAAACAGTCACATATGCAAGGTTGTGTCTTGTATAAACTAACCTGTACCCGGTACAAACACAAGGACTTTGGTTATTTTTGTGGCTGCACCATATGACACATGGTGTGCACATCAATGAAGTCTTACTTTGATTGTGATAAACTTAAAATGAGTTACCAACACACGGTACAGTTGTGTTTTGCTTAACCTAATCTGAAAAACTAATTGCTTATGAATAATTTCCAGCTAGGTCCTCACTTCCTACAGAGTCATGGTGCTGTCAACTTATATTGTACCGGTAGAATGCTTATACACCTGAGAACAACAAATGTAACTCACTATATCAATAAAGGTCTATCAGCATAAATGAGAAATGTGACTTGCCTTTCAATATATTCAGTTTTAATTAATATGAATCCCACACATGAACATTCGCTGTGCCCCTTCTATAACTGTCATATGTGAAAAATCCAGTCAAAGTATCAAAAGTTAGGTCCTGTACAAAATAATTGTTAACTTCATCCAGTACACTTACCTGGTGAATCTGCAAACACACATGGCAGATTTGATTGCTTGGTTTTAGCAGGCTTTGTTTCTCTCTTTGTTGGCTGGACTTCTTTTGTTGGCTGACGATGTTTGGCTCGTACTACAAGTGCCTCAGTCTGTGTCTGTTTCTTTTCAACAACACCAAGTTCACGTCTTCCAATCAGTTCAAGTCCAGTGTTACCAGTTTGTTTAGTCACACTTCTCTCTTCTCTATGCACCTGGAGTTGATTGCGAGTGATTGTGTCCATCTTATCTCCATCTTTCCTTTCTACTTCAGATGTTATTGGTTTACCTGCACACATATTAAAGCCATAGATGGGTAGCTTTTGGGAGTAGTCATTATTTACGGCCTGGGGGTTGGAGGAATGTGAGGGTGGTCACTCAAATATTGCAAACTTCAAGTGGGGGTTGCTCAAAATGTGGAGAGTAAGAAGGGGGTTACTCAATTTTTTGTGCAGAATAAATTGAAACACCTCTCAGATATTGCACCATTGCACAAATCAGTTTCTAAAAATTGTTGATGCGAGAGGGGGAATAACCCCTCTCGTGCTCTCCTCCTTGGGGTGTTCTAACATTTTTACTTGTAAAAGACAAATTGAAATACCCCTCAGATTGCACTGGACTGCACCATTGCAAACAACAATTTCTCAAAGTTTTGACAGGATCTAGGACAAAATTGAACTGTTGTGAATTCATCCTTTATTATCACAGAAACACATATTTTAATTGACATCAGTAAGCATTTTGATATATTGACATTCCATAGTCAGGTTTTTCATTAGAAGTTGGCAGCTGAAGAAATGACACAAGAAGGTCACAGATAAATAGTTTTACCGAGTGCAAAATAAATTGAAACAACTCAGATTGCACCATTAAACATCTCTTTCTCAAAAATTTTGATACGAGAGAGAGGACCCCTACTTGTGCTTTCCCCTTGGGGTGTTCTAACAGTTTTACTTAGTAAAAAAGAAATTAAAAACACCTCTCACATTGCACCAGACTGCACCATTTCACACATCAATTTCGTAAAATTTTCCATGTAAGATACGGGACAGCCCCCTCTGACAATTTCCCCCTCCGCCTCCCCTGTGTTCTCCCTGTGTACTTTCAAATTCTGCTCAGTCAGATATCCAAGTGAAAACCCTGTCATGATACCCATCCAAATTAAACAATATACTATATAGTTAGACACTGGCCATGGCATGAGCTTTTATATCTATATTTTGTTGTGACTTTGAATTTCATTTTGTTGGGTTCACCTTGTCCAACAGTCATAAGATAACTGATGATAATCTGGCAGGGTATATCAGGATTTGATTGCTGTATTTTGTAAATTTTACAAATACATGTACAGTGTATTGGTATTTAACTTTTCGAAGTGGGGGGAGGGTCAGTCAAAATTTCAGAGTTAGAGAGGGGGGTTACTCCAATTCATCATGGTTGGCAGGGAGGGGGGGGGGGGTTAATCGAAATTTCAGAGTTTCAGATGAAATTCCTCTGATCCCCCAAGCCATAAATAATGACGGCTCCCTTACCTGCGTTCTTAGAACTGCAATATCGTATTACATTATGCTTATTAATCCATGTTCACCCATGGCAATTATCATGCACAAGTTTATTATTATTCAAATTTTATTATTATACAAAACAAATGTATAGATATGTGTGTATATCTGTTTGGCTACCTTGTTTGCCATTTAATACATGTATATATAAGCTCATAAAATCACGTAAACTTTGCTTAAATACAATTACCAACAATAAACCCAACACATTTTCATGGTAACAGATTTATGACCTGCATTTTACCGGTTTAAGCAAACTCAACAGTAATTGCCACTGTGCAATTAATTCCTCCCAAGCTTGTTTCAAAATTACCTTAACATACCTTGTGTGGTCAGATGATTTCCTCTGACAACACCAAGATCAATCTGTAAACAGTCAGGATTTTCTGTAAAAACCAGGTCACTGTCATTGTCACCACAAAGTACATTGGTCAGATCATCATAGTGCTGCTGTTGATCTTTCATCTGTTTTTGTGCCGTCATGATGTCCACAGCTCCACCAAAAGTCAAGAGATGGTTCAGATATGAAAGCATACTCTCTGCACTGGCAATTTTATGTTCCAAAAGTTCTATATTGGCATCACTTTGTTTACACTTTGGTATGTAGATATCATCAACTTGACCTAGCATTTTCATTTGTTGCTTTTTAATTTCATGAATTAATTTTTCACACAGCGTATTAATTTGTTGTTCAGCTGTAGACCTGTTGACATCCAGGTCTTGTCGTACAACGCATGCTTTGTCCTTTCTTAGTTTTAAATCACTAACTTTCTGAGCAATTTTCAGTGTGTATGCTTTCATATCTGGCATATACTTCTCCAGTGCTGACTCCAGTGACAACATCTTATGATCTGGTGAGGGATGGTCAACAACTGTACACCTAAGACATATTGGAACTTGACAAGTATCACAGTAGAATTCTAATTTAGTAGTACGGTGATTAGCACAGAATCTTGGCTGAGTCATTCTGAAGTGCTGTGTTGACTTCTTCTCATTGTATTCCGCAATTGTCATTGGTTCATGATCTTGCAAGATTGTCAGTACTTTATGAGTTTGTATGCAGACATTGCAGAAGAAATGTCCACTGCAATCACCACACCAGTACTTGGCCAATTTCTTACACCCTTCACACACCGTTTCAGCTATGCTTTCAGGATGGGCGTTGCTGCTGATAACCTCCATAAGGTCATTCAAAAATCGATTACTGGTGATAGCCGGTACCCCTCCAGAGGGTAAAGGCCATACATTCTTACATGTTGGACATATCAGCTGACCATTGTTTGTTTTGACCCATTTTGTGAGACAATATTCACAAAATGTGTGATGACAAGGCAGTATTTTAGGTGACTTGAAACGCTCCATACAAATTGCGCACAGCAATACCTTGTCATCAATGTCAGTCAGCAGTTTTTCTCTGGAGTCTAACGATGAGGCCATGACTGTATTTGCTCCAAGGAGTTCACTGAAAATAACAAAACAAAATAATTCATGTAAGGCTGCATTCACAAAAAAACGGGGAGATTGAAATTTTTGGGGGTAATAAGAAGGGACGTAAAAGTTTTGCACTGCCTATAAGGAACAGAGACCTGACAATTTGTTGGTTTCCTTTTTTACGATTCAAAGATTTTTGGGTAATCAAATGAAAATTTAATAATATGTTATACAGTTAATGTCATCCAATTATTCTTTGTTAGTAATAATTAAACAAGATCTACAACCATTTTGACGCTCTTCTTTACTTTTGTCTCAAAAAAATCTAAACATGTATGAATTTTCGTAAAAAACCAAACTAGTAGGCCTAGTATCGGGGCAACAGTTGTAATATTTCTATGCAGTATATCAAGTACAGTTTCTTGTTATCTCCCTACAGCATGCTGGAACATTATATTCTGTTTGTCGACAAAACTGTATTCATTCATACCTCAAGTTTTGGTAAGGGAAGCCTGCACATATGAAAGTTGGGTGATAATTGATAGAGTCTCGACTGAATCATTTGTCAATATTACAAATATGGGGTTCATATTCACAGGCTGTATTGTTAAAATGAATACTGGACAGTTCAACACGCCCTAGGGAATAGAACAAGAATGCAGTTGTAGAAACTGAACAAGATTATCGTCAAAATTATCAAAGTTAATACAGCTACTGCCCTGCTACTCCTACGGGCAGTGTCACTGTCACTGCATACCAGCAGTGACAGAGATAACTCCAACTATGAAGTAATAAGAGTTCGGGTCATTGTGACGCTCATGACAGTGAACATACTTGTACACAAGTATCAGGCCAGAAAGCAACACATAGTAGACCAGGAGACTTGAATGTTATCAAGGATATTTGAATTCTGGCATATGAGAATAATCAAATATTAATGAAAATTGATGCGGGTCACCTTGCTTGATTTTCTAAATTTTCACATTCTCATCGTAGAATAACACTAAAAGTGAAACTTTGTACTGTTAAGATTCTAATTTAAATAAAAAATTTGTAACTAAATTGAATTCTTTTAATTTTACCAAATTTGCCATTATTACACCAAAACTTTCAGAGATTTAAACATTTACTTAATAGAATACCTTCCAGTATTGTCAATTTTGTAAAACTTATAAGTAGCATCTTATGTAGCCATGAATTTACACTTTGCATACTCTCATGATTGTCATTGTGTGTGCTCTTTAGCAGTTGCCATTGGCCAGCTGGCCAGAGCGAGTTGGATTAAATCAAGTCTGCCTTGACTGATAAATCAAAAAATTCCACTGATATGTTTAAAAATGACTCATTTTAACTACTTGCCTTAGGAATATGGCTCTACAAACTGCTGATAACAGGAAGTGTTGAACATCTGCGAGCAGAACTGTCCAATACATGTTTGCTTTTTCTTTACTTGCATCGATAAATATGCAGCTATATGATCATTTAAGGGGGACTTGAAAACTTTTTCTTATATACAGTTAGTGCAAGGTACGGGGCAGATTAATATTAATTTATGCAAATTATATTAATGAGCATTGTTTCGGTATTGAAATTTTATGCTAATGATTCTTTATCAATGTGGAATATTCTTTTTCCCGGAATTGTGCATTGTATAATATAGACAGGGGGACTTGAGATTTTTTTAGAGTATCGAAGGGGGATTCATTTTGTTGAACAACTTTTAATGCTACTGCTTAAAATTTCTCTGTCACCATGGCGTGCATCAAAGTCTATAGTACAAGAGTTTTTGCCTACTTTTTTCCTTGTACTAACCTACTTGTATTCCTATCAACTGAAATCAGCATCTGAGACCACACAGTTGTTCAGTTACTACTGCCCACACTTTATATCCCTTTTGTGAACTTTGACAAACCAATGAACTTTTAAGGAAATCTTTTCAATTCATTGTAGCCATGTGTTTATGTTTATGTCTCTTTAACATGCATTTAAGTTATATTTTTAGCAATACATTTCCTTGTAACTATATATGCATGTATTGACCAGATATGAACGGAAAATGCTCACGTGTTTCATTATATATTGCAGTTTTGTGTAAATTTGGACCTTTGCCACATGTTTGCAACTTCATTGAAAGTGTTATGATCAACATAATCCATAATGAAAAATTTTCACCACATATTAACTCTAAAGTCATTAAGTATTCAAATATGCAGTTAGCTGAAATAAAAATAATTAATTTCTTTGTCTACTGTCATTGTATTACCACTTTATATAGCAAGTGTAATTGCCTTCAAGCTGTATACGCCAAACTGTGAAAGCTCATGCAAATTATAAATTAGCTGACGTGACAATGCGAAATGACTTTCAATATTGGTATAACCTGGTATAATTATCAATATACAATAGCATGTTTTGCCAACTTTGATACAAGTATATATCCCTAATTGAGAAAGTTCATTAAATATGCAAATTAGCAATTATCTTTCATGTCAGCCCTTAATAGCGTTCACAGCTGATATATCTTGATATAATCAACATTTGTAGCAAACCTCATTAAATTGTGTGCAGTTGTTCTCAATGAATATCCGTTTTTTCTAAAATCATTAATTATGCTAATGGGCGAAAAAGTAAGCAAGCCACGCCCACCAAAAACTAATCAGTTCTTGCCATTTGTAAACTGAATCTATGTACCAGATTTGATTCTGATCTGATGAGCCATTTTTGAGATATCGAGCACACAGACAGACCGACACACATCGCTGTGACATAAGCTCATGTGTGGGAACACATCATGAGCTAAAAATCAACATACCTACAGCCCAGTGCAGTAATTGCTACTCATATCTGTGCATTCAAACATGATTCCTTTAGTTTTTCCAATCCAATGATGCAAATTCAGTTAAACATACAGGTATGTTAAAAATCGTCTGCTTTAGTGTCCTCATGACTACTAGCAATTGGGTGGGTACTTCCCAGAAAATTGTAATGTTCAGAACAATCACAAAATTACTGTATGTCATGATCAGTGGTTGTTAAATTGAACTTGTAGCTCTTGCAAATGCAGAATACATAGGGCTACTTGTTTTAACACATCTGTGTGGTAACTTGCAGTAATCAATAAATATTGTAGCATACAACTATAATGGCGTCATATGTACACTGTCCTTACAGCAGTTAACCTTCTAAAGACCACATATTTCTCGACCTTTGGTGAAACATGTTCAAAGCTCAAACCATGGATGTGAAATATATAATGTACATTTTGTAACCTACCTGAACTTCTGGTTCGACGTGTTCCAACGTATCAAAATGACCAAGCTTACAGCACAGGTGACTCCCTAATCTTTCGCTGGAAGACTACAGAAATCTGATTAGCATATAATGGACGTGACAGACCCTGTATGACCTTAACTGACCTTTGCACCACAGCCTTTTCATGACAACTTCCGTTGCAACGGTAGATAGAAGATAAGCCAGCCGCACTGTGCCAATGACCCAGTTCTTTGCCAGTACTACAACCCAACCCTTTCACCATCATCAGATTTGACCCAAATCCTTTGTTGTCAACAGAAAGTGTAGACCTGTTAACAGGATATTAGGGGTGAACAGGTACAACATGTGGTGAACCTTGTGATATTAAACTACATATAAATCTATCATAGATATGCTTCTAATCAGTGAGTTTTTAATTTCATTTTCCCACATGTATATGACAATAGGATCTTATCTGATAAGTGGAAAACAGCAGTCTCTCTGTGTCTTTATCTATTGTATGTGTGTATGTACACTGGGATACAGAAAAGTTTGGTTACAGTTAGCAAAAAATAAAGTAAAGGCTGTTATAAGTAGTGTGTTAGCACATTAAATTTGTGCAAAATGTCACAGAATTTTTATTGACCTAATAATTTTCCCAGTTGGTAAAATTTACCTAACAAATCGTTGTTTTTACAGGCTGCAATATATTTTCTACATCCCTGATGTACTGGGTATGTATGTCTGTACGTCCAGCTGTCCGCCTACTGCACCTACTTATAAGCCACTACACACCACTCCATATATTGCTTTGATATTTGTTGTGGCAGTGCATCATAGGTAACTGCAAACACGTCAGTGGTGCTGTTGCATAACGATCATGCTCGTGTCAGGGATCATTGCCAAAGGACCACTGCGAGCCACGTACTAATAGGCTGTCTCGTTTATTGTTACACTGACCAGTGTCACTGAATTAGCTTGCAAAAGAATGAAATTGTTAATCAGTGAATAAATCAACCTGTGTCTGTTTATTACTAACAATCCAGCAATGCTATTTTAACTGTGGCAACATCATGACATGAACCATGTATCTGTTAGCTGTCTATAATGGTTGCCCTCTTGTGTAGAGAATGTGCTACGAGGAAAGATTTCACAACTCGAGCAGAAAATGTTCACGCTTTCGGAATTATTGTCTTCTCTTAAGAAATAACTTGTCCGGTAGGTCTCAAATTTGGTTTTCAGGTGCTTTGGGATGACTTCATCATTGTGTGACCAAATGATGATAAGATTTCGATATGTAAATATTTGGGCCAAATTTTATCATTTCTTGTGAAAACAGCATATTTTTCAAAACTACCAGTTATGCTACTGTAAATGTAAATTTGCATATAAGCAATGAATAAATACCTAATAAATTTTGAAGAATTTTCCAAATACTGCCATAAAAATCTGTACAATAGCTCACACCTGTACAGTTAGGTTATTCTGACATGTGGCAATAAAATTCTGTGGAAAGAAGTATTTCCATAATTCAACAGACATTTGTACTCTCTGCGGCAGGGGACTTGTTGCACCTAGTACCTGTAGCTAGACTGCACATGGTGCAATTTCATTGATGGAATTGTGTTCCGCTATTGAAATAGAGAAATGTTTCAAGACATGATAAAAACTTATATTTGCAAGCTGCTCAAAGTCAGTGGCTGTGCCTGGTAAGCTATGTGTTCTGAAATATAATGAAATCTGGACTGTTATAGAACTTTAGAAGGCTTGAATTGGTGTAATATTTACCTTGGGAACATGCAATTCTTTCCTTAAAACAGACAATTTAGTCTAGTCAACACCTTTACCAAGTACTGTGTTATGGTGACACAAGGACATATATTACCACTTACAGAAAAAAAACAGGCATAGCTTTAATCATGGGCACTTTATTACAACAGAATTTAATAATTGGTGAAGCCGTTTAGGATATATTACAGAGAAGTAATTAAAATGACAACTGAAAAGAAATATGGACGAAATTGATGTTTGTTGTATGTAGATTGTCAAGGAACAGATAGGTTATGTCAAAGGTCAACATGTCACATGTCAAAGGACAGAAACAACGTGGCCTAAATTACCAGCTTTGTGTTTGTTTCAAAATGACTCCGCGCTGGCTAGTGGAGTGCTGGTTGGCCCTAGATGATGCAAGTGAAAAGTTTACACATTAATAAAAGAACCTCCCCATAACAAAATCGTCCCCACAATGTCTTCAGCAATTAAAGTTTATTTTAAATTCCATTACAGTATAGCACTTTTACATACACTTGGATAAAAAGTGGTCAGTGAATAACATACACCATGATGGACAATTTTAGTTTAACATGAAAGTCTCACCTTTGTCATCCATGCCTCTCAAGTGTTGTATTTGATCCTGCAGCAACCACTAAGGTCAAAAGTCTTGACGTGAAACACGGTCCTTTTTGTGGAGGGACCGTGCGTGAAATAATGACCCATATTGTACAAAATACCAACGATAGCTTGCTATTTTGTAATTATTTCTTAGATTTGTTGGCTTTTGGGTTAAGAGCTGGTAATTAAGTTGGTGCAAACGTAATATGTACATACATTCATATGTATCAAAATATACAGAGGCCCTTGTGGGAAATTACGGTGCTTGACGCCCAAAAGCAGAGCATTATAAATAATAACGCAAATTACTTCAAGTACAAAGTAATTATATATGTTACTTAAATTTCATGCATCTAATCGTCTGAAGATTGCTAGATGCATGAAACTCAAGTAAGAGATATAATTTTATTATTTACATGCATATATATGTGTGTATGTTATGATGCCAAGAATGTTGTCTTTCTTGTATTAATGACTTTTATAGACAATTTCACCACATGATTTCTTGTGAAGCGCTCTCAACTTAAAATTTGAATGTACGATGCATTTTGTTTATGCTGGAGTTGATATTAATTCATGGTGCTCGATTTATGTTCTCGAAAATCAGAAATACATTGTCTCTGGATCTCATCTACAGCGAAATTTGTTCTGTGTGACTGTGTGTTGCTGTATTATTCTCATTTCTGCCTTGTGAAACGTAATGTAGGCTTTTCCAGTGAAGCTGGAGATCCAATACTGCAACCCACATATTTGTCGGTAAATTCATTGCTAAATTCAAATGTGTTATTTTTAAAAAAAATTTATTGCTAGCATATTTATTGCTTAAGTCTGCTGGGGGCGCTGTCACTTCCACCCGGGTCACCGAGACTACCCACAACTGTGACCATTCAATGTTTGTTCACAGATGTTTACTCCATCTTTCAGGGTTATGCTGAAATCTATATAGAATGTACTAGGTCCAATCTGCAGTGTGTAGGTTAACTCTGCAGTATGTAGCTCAAATCTGGACAAAAAATTACAGTCTGAAGAGGGATAGCATCATTTTGGCCATGATAATGAACAGTGCAGAGGGTGTGAAGGTTATGTTGCATAGTGCAAGGGAGCAAATGACCTGATGATAAACCTCTATGTTGAAAGGATGATGCCATGGTTACCATAGGTACAAGTTAAGGGAATGGTGGGACTAAAGAGGTGTGGGCACTGAACAGGGTACATTGCAGAAGTGGTTGTGTTTCTAGTATCCAAATATTTAAACATAGGGCCAAAGTCCCTGAAGCTACTATAAACATGGATTCAAAATTAAGTTTTTCCTTACTGAATAAAATTATCTCACTTAACCAAATATTAAAGCTGTCTGACCAGCGGTTTCGAAAAAACAAGCGACCCAACAGTTGACAGAGCTCTGCTTTGTTATGTAGAGAATAACTTTTTGTGACACATGTATTGATGAAGAAGATGGATATCTTTGATAGCTCATTTCAGGATGGCCTGACCAAAAATGGCAAAATTAGCTGCAAAAATACAAAATTGATGATTTCATCATAATTTCAATGTATTACATTAAGAGAAAGCCTAGGAACCTGTATACCAAATATCAAAGCTATCAGATGAGTAACTTTTGAGAAACACATTTTTTGACCAAAAATGGCAAAAATTGCACCAAAAATACAAAATTACAGATTTCGTCATACATTCAATATACATGTATCATATTTAGTTCATCTGTAGGAACCTGTATACCAAATATTTTGATGAAATAAAGTTTTGACCAAAAATGACAAAATATTCCTTAAAAATACAGATTTGCATATTTCATCACAAATCTAAGTTGAATTATCGCTAGGGACCTGTATACCAAATAACAAAGCTATCTGACCAGCGGTTATGAAGAAGATGATTTTTTACCAAAAATGCCTTTTTTAGCGCTAATTTGCATATTTTCAACAATATCAAAAAAAAGGTTTCTCAAAATCATATTTTTCATCTACACAACAAATATCAAATCAGTAAGTACTGCGGTTCTCAAGATATTTGAGTGGACGGACGCCTCACAAACGGACATACATACAGAATGACGCCGGACGGATACCCATCCCAATAGCTTCTATAGACTATAGTCTATAGTAGCTAAAAAACACATGGATGAAACAAGGCAAAATAAAAGATGTCATTTCAGTTTTTCTGATAAGATATACAATATACACATCACTTACAGTAAAATATTTCAAGTTTTTTGAAAAATAAATGTTTTATAACCTAAGGGTATTTGATAGTATGCTTGCTGAGCAGTGATTTTCAGATTGATATGAACAGTGATCATACGCTGGACACTATGAGATAAAAGTATCAACGGTTTGAAATTTGTGAAGTCAGTCTTACCCTACTTCATTCAGCCTTGGCAATGGTTTTCAATAGAGTGGTTAGGTCTATACACTTGGAAATGGGGTAGAAGAGTTGAGAAGGTATGCAGTGCAACAAATGAAGTCATACAAATGAAATACCATAAAATACTAGTATTTGTCATGGAAATTCCGAAGTCATGGCTGGGATATCAAACACGTATGCTATGGCAGATTTAAATCATATCTCTTACATTTTAAATATCTCTCAAGCATATTTTGGATGTACATAATTTTCATCAGCTGATAAAATAATTTTAAATTATGCACAGTAAGGGCCCGTCAAGCATCATTAACAGTCCTTAAATTGAAATCATCCACTGATGCCACCATAGGTGAAATTAGAACTTAAAGGGAGGTGGTCATTGGAACTGCGCTCAAAGGTCACTAGGGACCCCTATGACCAATGTAAACACTGTATCCAAGGTACATGTATGTTGGCGATTGATGAAAGTTAAAACATATTTGTCATAATGTACATTGTAAAATTTAAATGTTGCAGCTACGTTGACATATATCTATATATAGCACACTGTCTGTAAACAAGAAGTCACACATGCTCAGTGCCAATGAGCCCTTCCCTTTAATTATTTCCATATTTCACAACAATTAAATGGCACCAATTTGCAATGCGATTGTAAAAAAATTTGGTTCAACATTTTCAGTAAAAAATTGTCTGAAAAAAGCAATTAATTGCAGGATTGTGATAATTGTAAAGATGGTAATTCATCTTAATGGGCATTTACCTTTTGAAATTCCTTTCAAGCATTTACATTTGGACATACAATTTATGAGTATGGGTAACACATAATAGAGGCTGTTATCAAACATTATGAGGTAATGTTAGAGTCTTAATACAGCTCGTTTGATTTTATACCACGGGCTATTTCAAAATAAACTGTTATAGCGCCCTCTATGCACAGGCCTAAAAATACTTTTGTATTTCCTAGCTCCGAATATCTAGGGTTGAAAGTTGTTCTTTCTGCCAAGTGCTGTTTCAACATAGAATGTCGGTATTACAGCGTCGTCCATGCCAAAGCTTTAGAATGCTTTTTTATTTTCTTAAACTTGCAGTAAGATTGCCATAGATACAACAGGAATCAGCAGAGTGGCAAGACAAGAAATTCATGTAATACATACAGTGCAATCTATTCACAGAAGTGAAAATATTCTTTTAGTACTCTATTTCATAGACTTTTCAAATACTTGCAAAAATAAACAGCAATATACACTTTAAAGAAATATGTAATACATCTGACTTATTCTTTAAAAATCTTACACTATATGTTTCATAGATTTCCGTCTTCTTCTCTTGCAGAAAATGATGTACAGGAGAAAAACCAATGCAATGCAAAAGCCATAGAGCAAGACACACATACTCATGTCCATTCCACTAAGCCCAAGCCCAAATATCCCGAGCCGCCTGTTTTTCAGCTCTTCCAGTCTGAGTTCATGCTCTCGCTGGAGCCTGTGTTTTGCTACAGTTTGAATGTTGCGAACTTTGACCTCTGAGTCCATGACCCGGCTGAGCTGATCCAGGGCTATGTTGTTGATGTGGTAGTAATCCTTCAGGAATGTGAGCACCTTACTTTCCTGCCATTCAGAATCCTCAGATTCCTTACAGAAAGGACACAGCTCCATCGGAGGAAATTGAATCTTTGGATGCTCCGGATCCTCCGTTTTGTCTCCATGTAGTCTCTTGTTGGCTTGATTGTGAGCTCTCCATAACCAAAGGACTGCATCATCCGGTGTCTTTACTGTAGAGTCTATAGTAACAGCCATCTTTCCAAAGTTTTCTGCACATTCCCGGCAGCCAAAGTACTCTGCGATGTATGCGCTCATCGCCGGTAAAACTTCAAGTTTTTCGTCAAGTCTGTCTGTAAACACAAGTGTGAAAAATCTTTTTAGTCCCCACGGACACCGTCCGGGGGGACTTATAGGTTTGGTCATGTCCGTGCGTGTGTGCGTGCGTGTGTCTGTCCGTGCGTGCGTCCGTCCGTTCACGCAGATATCTCAGAGATGCCTGGAGCGATTTCATTCAAACTTGGTACAAGGATTAATTCATATGTCATACAGATGCACGTCGATTTGTTTTGTGATACGATCCAATATGGCTGCCAGGCAGCCATTTTATTACGATTTTTTCATGTACAGAGCCATAACTTAGGCGTTTCAACTGATTTTATTCAAAGTTGGTACAAGGACATTGACCAATGTCATAGATATGCACGTCAATTTTTTTTGTGATACGATCCAATATGGCCGCCATGCGGCCATTTTGTTACGATTTTTTCATATACAGAGCCATAACTCAGGCATGTTTCAACAGATTTTATTCAAAGTTGGTACAAGGATATTGACCTATGTCATAGCTATGCACATCAATTTGTTTTGTGATACGATCCAATATGGCCGCTGTGCGGCCATTTTGTTACGATTTTTTCATGTACAGAGCCATATCTCAGGCGTAACTCAACCGATTTTATTCAAACTTGGTACAAGGACATTGACCTATATCATGCACATGCACATTGATTTGTTTTGTGATATGATCCAATATGGCTGCCGTGTGACCATTTTATTACGATTTTTTCATGTCCAGAACCATATCTCAGACATGTATCAAGCGATTTTATTCAAAGTTGGTACAAGGAGATTGACCAATGTCATACATATGCACATTAATTTGTTTTGTGATACGATCCAATATGGCTGCTGTGCGGCCATTTTGTTATGATTTTTTCATGTACAAGCCATAACTCAGGCATATCTCAACGAATTTTAATCAAATTTGCTACAAGCACATTAACCTATGTCATACATATGCACATTTATTTGTTTTGTGATACGATCCAATATGGCCACCGTGTGGCCATTTTTTGCTCACGTGTTCACACACGTGAGCATATGGTTTAGCCATGTCTGTGTGTCTGTGTGTGTGTGTGTCTGTGTGTCCGTGTGTCTGTATCCCCATTATCTC